>QNQO01006502.1:0-124621 GCA_003290165.1 Berberis thunbergii | reverse complement strand
ATTTACATCTAGAAGAAGAAAAGTACAAGATTACAAAAGTACAAGAATAGGAAAGTCAAAATAATTAAAAAAAGTAAAGTTAGAATAGGAAAGTCAAAATAAGACTATATTTTGTATAGGAAATTTTAAGTTTTTTTATTTTCATAAGGTTAGGTAGAAGTTACCTTATATAAGTTTGTATTCAATTCGAGAATAACAAAAACAATAATACATTTTCCAATTATTTTCTTTACATCGCTGCCCCAAGCATTGACATGTACACTTTACTAATTAAGGGAGGGGACATGTTTTGGCATCTTAGGCAGCCTTAATTCTATTACGTTGGGCTCAAAAAACATAGGCCACCGCACAACCTAATCAATTAGGTCAAAGCATAACACTAAATGGGTCGTTGTACCCAGAATTTAGTTAAGGGAATGGGGCGAAATGGCAAATAATTGTTAGTTGATAATAGTAGTGATCAACGGTGGAGAAATTTTTTTTATACCTGAGCTAGTAAATAATAAAAAAATACAACTATAAAAAATATATTGCATATACCAAATTGAATCTAGTGTAGTCCAATTTAAAGCCAAAATAGGTTTCCAATATCGATAACCTTTGCAAGGGGCAATGAGCGTAATAACTAGAATATATAACTAAAATCACAAAATAATTAGGATTAATATCTAGTTGAAGCTAAAAAAAGCTGAAATTTGCGAACATAATATGCTCATAATACAATTTCATATAGAAAAAATGGTTTATATAAGACTCAAATTTGTACGAGTTTGCTAATAGTAAATATTTTCATTGAATTTTATAGTTATATTTTAGATATTAACAAATATTTTTTTGTTGGAGGTTTTATACCACTTGTGAACAAGCAGTTCATTTACTTACTATTTACAATTACATAAAATTGCGTTGTAAACAAAAAAAGTAGTAATTGTGAATAGCTATAAAGAAATCATACGCACCAAGAGGACCAAAATTACGTTTCTATTAAACTACACAATTTTTAATGTTTGCAATTACTAATAAAGTTGCATTGAAAAAAGGAAAGACATCTTGTACTTGAAGAGTATTATCAAACTCGGCTCATTTATTAAAACTAATAAACTTCCAACCACTCCACCAACAAATATAAGCTCAAATTGTTGAATGAACAATGTTGATATTGCATTATACATTATACAATTAAATTGTTTTTTTTCTTTTTATAGCCACGGTTTTAGGCCCTTGGCCATTCAAAACACTCTTTCAAAAGTCATTTTTTTTTTACATTTGCCACGGTAGATTATCTAGCCATGGTTTTATAGGCCGTGGCAAATAAACTAACGGTTTTGAGCCTTGGCCATATCCGTGTAGCTAATCAAGCATTTTGGTGTAGTGTCTGGTAATTTAGGCATGTTCATTCTGGCTCGTTTGTTAACCATTAAAGGTTTATTCCTTCAGTCTTTTGCGTGTCTACTTCGTTATCGGATGCGTTGGCCACTCCAAAAGTTTTTCTGAGTAGGTCTTGCCTTGTGTGTCAAAGCTTTGTGGATGTATTTCATTATTTGACACGTTGATCATGCGAGAAGGCGTCTTATCTTATACGTCCCAACCTTTACTTCGTGGTCTGACACATTAGTTAGGCCAAAAGGTTTTTACTAGTACGTTTTGACTTACACGTCTAGACTCTTACTTCATGGTTCGACATATTAGTTGGCCAGAAGATTTTTACATGTAAGTTGACTTCTTTGTCCGCAACTTTACTTCATTGTTCGACGTATCAATCGATCCAAAGTTTTTATGAGTAAGTTGACTTGTTCGTTCAAACTTTCACTTCGTGGTTTGACATATCAGTCGATTCGAAGTTTTTTATGAGTAAGTTGATTTTTTGTCCCAACTTTTACTCCATTGTTCGACGTATTAGTCGATCTGAAGTTTTTATGAGCAAGTTGACTTGTTCGTCTTAACGTTTACTTTGTTGTTCGACATATCAGTCGATCCGAAGTTTTATGAACATGTTGATTTGTTCGTCCCAACGTTTTTATAAGCAAGTTGATTTGTTCGTCCCAACTTTTACTTCGTTGTTCGACGTATCAGTCGATCCGAAGTTTTTATGAGCAAGTTGATTTGTTTCATTCCCAATTTTTACTTCTTGGTTTGACATACCAGTCGATCCGAAGTTTTATAATTAAGTTGACTTCTTTTTCCCAACTTTTACTTTGTTATTCGATGTATCAGTCGATTCAAAGTTTTTATGAGCAGGTTGACTTGTTCGTCCCAACTTTACTTCGTGGTTTGACATATCAGTTGATCCGAAGTTTTTATGAGTAAGTTGACTTATTTGTCCCAACTTTTTATTTCATTGTTCGACGTATCAGTTTGATTCGAAGTTTTTATGAGTAAGTCTTCTTTGACCTAACTTTTACTTTGTTTGTTCGTCGTATCAGTCAATCCAAAGTTTTTATGAGTAAGTTGATTTCTTTGTCCCAACTTTTACTTCGTTGTTCGACGTATCTGCCGATCTGAAGTTTTTAAGAGTAAGTTGACTTGTTTGACCCAACTTTTACTTTGTTGTTCAACGTATCAATCAATCCGAAGTTTTTATGAGTAAGTTGACTTCTTTGTCCTAACTTTTACTTTGTTGTTCGACGTATCAGTCGAACCGAAATTTTTATGAGTAAGTCGACTTCTTCGTCCTAACTTTTGCTTCGTTTGTTTCGACACATGAGTCGATATGAAGTTTTTATGAGTAAGTTGACTTCTTGTCCCAACTTTAACTTCGTTATTTGACGTACCAGTCGATTTGAAGTTTTTATGAGTAAGTTGATTGTTCGTCCCCAACTTTTATTTCGTTGTTCGACGTATTAGTCAATCATAAGTTTTTATGAGTAAGTTGATTTTTTTGTCCCAACTCTTACTTTGTGGTTGATTAGACCAGAAGTTTGTTGTTTGTGTTTGACTTGTACATCCACACCTTTTGTTCATGGATTGATATGTTGATTGCTTCGCATTGTCTTGCTTTGATGCCTTAGTTTTATTGCTTGTACGTAAGGCAGAGGGTTTGAACTCGGATTCTATCGATAATCGACATAGGATTGATTCGTACTTAATTTCAACGCCATCATGTGGTGGAAGTGTTGTAGGTGGTCTATCGGATCGGTAGTGCCATCATATGCTTCAAACTTTCGTGGGGTGAATTTTTTCGTCATAGCAGTCACCATAAGCGCTATGGAGGTTTGGCCAACTTGTACAACACGTTAGGATTTGTGACCCCGATTCTGAATGGGATTTCAGTGGGGTCCCATCATTTTGTGGGAGGCCATCTTTTGGTGGTTTGCTGCTTTCGAGATTCACTTGTTGAGGTTCTACATGAACTTCATTACTTTCTCAGGCTCGATTGACAGAGTTTTGTTAGGGGCGACATTTGGACAGGGTCCGGATTGAGCGCGCTCTTGGGTGAATATGTCCCCCATTTTGATCATACGGTCCATCTGAGCCATGAGTAGGTTCACATGAGAATCCGTGACTGGTGCGTCTAAAATCTGATTTCCTGTAACTGTAAGTTTGACCTACAAAACAAATGTTAGATTGCCAAATATCACATTTTTGGTGTCAAAGACACTCTGATTTCTAAGTCAGTAACTCAGTTGGAGATGGATAGAAATCTGGACAGAACTCAATTAATATTATATACCTTTGTTGAATGCTCCATTTACCTTATTTAATGGTCGTTGTTAATTCTTTGCGTGACTTAAGCATGTGATGCGCAACGAGAACTTTATTGGGGCATTTATCTATGATTTATTTTGATGGGCCCTATTTGGGCTTTATGATTGGATTCGCCCTTTTTGGGCTTTATGAATTGGTCAGATCTTGAGATACTTGATCATTGTGATGGACACTTCTGCCACGTGTATGGCTGCGATAACAATCTTATTTGATGTATCATCAATGAATATAAAAAATGAAGGCACTTCAAATGATCTTGGAGATACTTGTTGCTTGATGAGGTTGTGCGGATTGAGTTTTCTACGTAGAGTTTTTCCTTGAATTTTCCTTTTAATTATTTCTTAAGTGGTTAAGTTTCTTTTTAATCATTGCAAGGGTGAAAAACGGATTAGCATATTTTATCATAATGATATTTCTTTTATGTTGTTTGGCTAATATATATGAAAAATTGTTATCTAGTATTAATATATGGAGAGAATTTTTAATTCCGAATTTCTTATGATGTATGATATTATATACACGAATCGTATGCCATATCAAATATTTAATTATTTTTCTGTATACTTGACTAAAATTTTGACCGATTTGAATTATTGCAAAAACGTATTATTTCAAAATTTCACCAAATCGAACTTTTGCCCGTATTCCGAATTGATACTATTGGGCCTGAGGCCAATCAAAATTATTGGGCCCTTATAAAGCCTTTAGTTTATTTTGAGCCAGACTAGCACAGAAGTTAGAATATGAAAACACAAATATGATACAAGTAATCGAGGATTTGGAGTCTTAAATTGACATTTTTGCAAGCTCTAGAACAACGGTTAGCCACATGCCCTCATGGCCAGCTCTGATCTACACTATTTTGAAAGAAATTTCTGTCTCTACTCAGATAAAAAAAAAAATTGAAGTGTTACATTGTTTTCTATGGTTAAGATTAAAATACAATTTTGGGCTCAACATGAAATGTCATAAATAGAAGGGAGTTTGCAATGTACACCATAAATAATAACCTCAACTTTCTTCTCTCTATGCGACTATATATCGAGCACATTTTTTTCGTGAGAAAAACAATGTCAACCCTCATCAAATACATAATTAGCTTTTAAAATCTGGACTTTAGCTTCTAAATAGTGTTTAATTAATAAAGTCATCTAATTGCCCTGCATATAGGAGATAGAAATGATGGTTTCTCCATCTTAGTTGTTGATACTTATGGTACTGGGCCCCTTCTAGGTCCATGATTAGAATGGCTGTTCCCCAAGTGAAGCCCAATACTTTTGCAAAGTGGTTTGCAATAATCAAATTTTTATCAAAGTTGATCACCAAAGCTGGTAATTTTCACTACAAAATCATTTGTTTTCAAAAGAAAAAGAAAATTGACACTTTCAAAAAAAGCATGACATTTAATCCTGGCTGGGTCTGTGCTATGTCTTGATAAAAACAAAAATGTTAGGAAATCAGGGTGATGTGACGTGGCGTGATTTTCGAAGAATGATAAAATTTTCAAAAAGTTTATATGTATTTCGAGGTTTATATAAAACCTCATCTGACGATGTCATATCATTCTGATTGCAAAACCTTATTCCCTAATCTCACTCTCATAAAAATGATCATTTTACGATGTTTTATTCTTCATTTGTTTTCGTTAATAGAGAATTCTTTCCAAATTCAATTTGGTTAATCTCAAACCTATACGCTTGTTGTCGTCTCCCTTTTTTATTGCTTTATTAGATTTTTTTTTTTTAAAAAAAAAACACAAACACAACCTAAAACATCAATAAATGAAACTTTTGCTAGGTCATTTGTTTATCACACTAGAAACTAAAACATGCTCTGTGATGTGGAGATTAACCAAACACTTCTATTTGATCTAAAAATTGTGTTAGTTGAGACATGAGATGAACTAAACGGAGTAATGAACAGGTCCAATCAACACCACATGCAACATTCACATTCTCATTGCTGACCGAAAATGATTTAAAACTGGAACGATTAAGACACTGGTGTCTCTTAGCCATTTAACTTCTTATTTCATCATCAATATCTGATATTAAAACTTCCATTTTTTTCTTTGTTTTTTAATTTTTTTTTTTTTTTTTAATAACTCATCACCTCTGAATTTAATCTTTACAATTCGAACTACTTTTGAAAGTGCAAAACGTTATTTTTCGAGCTTGTTTTTAGAAGGCGGGCAAAATACTCATATTAGCACCAAATTACCAACAACTTCATGTATTACCTTATTCATTTGCTAAATAATATCACTATCGTTGCTGAAGGACGTCACCAATGTCTTACTTTTTTAAGGACATCACTACCTTTCGAAAGGATATCATCACTTGTTGAAAGACACCATCAATATAAACAAAAAAACACTATCATCTCTCTTTCTATTCTTCATCAATCACCTCCACAACCTCACCTCCTCGTCCCCTTCACTACCACCACACCACACCGCCACCTCCACCTCTCCTCCTCCTCATCCCCTTTTATTCTTCTCCATAATCACCACATCACCCCCACCTCCACCTTTCCTCATCTTCCCCTATTCTTATTCTTCTTCTTTCCCTTCAATCACCATCACCACCACCACTCCACCACCTATCCTCCTCCTCTTCTTCTTCTCCTCTATATTCCTAGTCTTTTCTCTATCAAGCATCATTATCACTGTCGTTCGTTCGGCGGTGGCAGGGCGTGGCGGAGCAAGGTGGTGGTGGGGTGGGCATGGTTGTGTTGTTCTAGTGAAGAAAGAAGAGAAGGTGAGGATGGTAGTGTCATTCTTCAAATTAAAAAAAATAGAGTGATGGCATTTTTCAGCAAAAATAATGGTGTCATTTGCCTTATTGCATTTGCTAAGCTGTACTTTGAATGTAACGGTCGTTTTTTTTCTTTCATTTTTACTAGGCATTTTGTCTTTGTTTGATAAAGTAAAAAAAAAAAAAACAACAACAACAAGAGAACACGACGCACGTGCGAGGACTCAAATGTCTTTTTCAAACAGTGACTCAAAGGCAACGGTCATTTATTCAAAACTTCAGGGGTATTGAAGCCATCTCCAATTCTCCACTGCACTAAATACCATTCCCACTTTTCTAGAAGAAAAACAGCGGGCAGAGGGAAAGCATTGTTTCCTGTGCTCCTTGTAGCTGCATACACCTATTTAATCTGATCAATATATGAGTGTTTTTGGTTGTATAGAATCTTATGCCATAAAATTTATGAAGGGATCCTACATTTTAGGCTAAAATGATTTATCACTCCACATCCATCATTTAATTGTGTAATAATAGTGGAAATGAAAGTCCTATGAGCATGAGAATCACATGCCTTGGGGGACCATGGAGTGAGATTCTCATGTCCATTGAGACTTTCACTCCCACCATTGATTTCAAAATCAAATAGTGGTCAAATGGTGAATGTAAAATTTACCCTAAAATATAAAAATCCCCTCACAGATTTTTATGACATGAAATTTCATGTAACCAAACAGACCATCTATCTCTTGTTTTTGCTTATCACATCAATGCTCCCCTAAATACTTTTTATTTTCGAAATGTAATGTTTCAAAGGAGCACACATTTCAATTTTCAATTTTCAATTTTAAGGACTTGATCTTGTAATAATTGTGAAAATGGAGTAGGTAGCGTAAAACTTGTATTAGCCATATATGCTCAACAATCTTTTGATTAAGCCAACCAAACCTTTTAAAAAAAAAAGAGGGAGTTGCTACATGTACTCGATTGTTTGGCTCGATGTCTTCAACTTTATTATTTCAATTTTACTTTTAAAAATTGTTTAGTATACCCAATCAAATTCTTTTAATGTTAAAAAGTATAAAATACATTACTCCTATCGTTGATTAGGGACTTTGTATAAATGAATCCTAATGTAAATGTTTGGATTTCATTTTATTTTAGATTTTGAATGCAATTTGTTTGAATTTGATAGAATAGTTGCAACAATTTTGAAATATATGTACTAATTTATATATTTTATTTTTTATATAAATTGGTTTTGTCAACCCATGTATAGTTAATGACAGTGTTCTAAAAATCGGCCTAGGCGCTAGAAGGTAGAAAAACGCTCAGATTAATTGTTGGGCGGTCTGGGCAGTTTAGGTGGGTCTGGGCTGTCTAGGGCGGTCTGGGCGAGTTTTTTTTATTATTTTTTTAAATAAGGCTGATTGTGTTTTATTTTATTTTCTTTCATCTTTTTAGGAATAAACAATTTAATTGGTTTTTATTCAATATATGTCTAAATTTAGCAAATGATAATTACTTAATGGAATTCTCAAAGGATTTGCTGGTACCAATTTAGTAATGTAAATTTTATCAAACATGACTGAGGTTATTTATGCAATTTGAAGAAAAATAAAATAGTAGGTTTGGATATTTGTCCACAAATTAAACTTTGTATAAAGTACCATCATGACCAATTTCGGTAATTTGAGTTTTAATAATTTATTTATAATTGTTAATTTTTCATGTTTTTAAAATTTGCATGTGTATATTGGCATTAAATTAGATATAATTGATAAGGTATTATGTTTAACGTTTATAAATTATTAAAGTTATAATACAAAACTTAAGACCGCCTAGGTCCCTGGGCGTTAGGCATTTGCTCGCCGCCCGCTCATCACCTAGTGCTTTTTAGAAACACTGGTTAATGAAGACAGTGAAATATAACGAATGTTTGAATGAATTTTAGTTTTATAGTCTATAGATGATGACTAATATTGTTATTTTGTTCAAAAGCCAATTAACACTCCTAAGCAAGAAAATTTTGTACCAAATAATTACTATTATTACAAAAAATGATAAGTCGGTGCAACAAAATTGAAACATCTCAAATTACTGGTGTAACATCGATGTTCTCAGTGGATACTAGGTTTGTTGATTTCCACTTTGTTTCAACACGAAGATATATAATCTGCAATTTACTTTAACTCAAAATTTAACTTGTGAATAGGGTAGGGGGACCGAAGAAACGCGATATGTCGGATTGGGATGCCCTAACAAGTTTTTTGTCAACAGGCCCACCTGATCCCAAGGTGGCATACAACAGAAGCTTGAAGTTAACAACCACAAAACTCTCCCTGGTTGTACATGATACAGACAAGAACATCAGAGTGCCCACACTGCAGCTGTCTCCAACTCATTGCCATTTCCCTCTACACTCCCACTCTCACTCCCACTCCCACTCAGCTCTTTATAAACCCTCGTTCAAATCAATCATCTCCACCCTATCTATCCTCCCAGTCCCACGCTAAATCCTTCAGCAACCACCTTCAATGGCCACTCTCACCACCACCTTCTTTCTCCTCCTCATTTTGGTCTCCACCACCACCACTTTGGCTACTTCCGCCCCAGAAACCACTACTTTCCACCCAGAGTACATAACCCCAAGCTCCCACCCAACACCCTCACCACCAACAAGAAATTCGAGGGCTCCTCCGACCTCGTCCACCTCCGCTACCACATGGGCCCGGTCCTCTCAAGCCCAATAAACACCTACATAATCTGGTACGGAAAATGGGCCCCGGCCCAAAAGCTCCTCATCAAGGACTTCCTCCTCTCCATCTCCGCTCCCCACCGTGCCGCCCCCTCTCCCTCCGTCGCTGAGTGGTGGCGCACTGCCACTCTCTACACCGACCAAACCGGCGCCAACGTCTCCAAAACCCTCCTCATTACCGGGGAGTACATCGACCATCGATACTCCCACGGTACCCACTTGACCCGCCTCACCGGTCCAACAAGTCATACTTAACGCCGTTAAAACGGCCCCCTTCCCTGTAGATCACAAGAACGGAATATACTTGATCTTGACGTCTGACGACGTTACGATGCAGGACTACTGTAGAGCCGTATGCGGGTTTCACTATTTTACTTTCCCTTCCGTGGTGGGTTACACTCTACCCTATGCTTGGGTAGGCAACTCCGGCAAACAATGCCCCGAGGTCTGTGCCTATCCCTTTGCCATCCCCGGGTATATGGGAGGGGCCGGGGCCAATGGGCCCAGGGCTTTGGCCCCTCCCAATAGAGATATTGGGGTGGATGGTATGATTAGTGTGATTGGTCATGAATTAGCAGAATTGGCCTCAAATCCATTGGTGAATGCTTGGTATGCTGGAGAAGACCCAACTGCCCCTACTGAGATTGGGGACCTCTGTGAAGGTCTTTATGGGACAGGTGGTGGTGGAGGATATATTGGGCAAGTCATGAGAGATAATGGAGGGAGGACTTACAATGTGAATGGAAGAAGAGGGAGGAAATTCATGGTTCAATGGATTTGGAGCCCTGTTTTGAAGGCCTGTGCTGGTCCCAATGCCTTGGATTAGAGTCGTAAAGAAGAAAGAGATGATATAGTAAACTTCCCTTCCCTACTCTACTCTACTACCCAAGTGCCAACACCTCTTCGCTCTTTTTTTTGTTATTACTATTTTTTTTCTCTACTTGAGAAAAATGTTATTTTCATACTTTTCTTAGGGATGATGTACAAATGAAGGAAGAAGAAGAAGAGGGAGGGTTGTTTGTTCTGGGTGATTAGTTTTTTTAGGACTATTTTCTGCTTAATTACTTTGTTGTATACTGATGATAATGAACTTTTAATAGCAATTTATTTTTTATCTTCCCTCTTTTCAATTTAAATTGTTTGTAATGTTCATGATTTGACCCATCTACGCATCGAGGGTGTGGATCACCCGAAAAAATGGGCGAGTGAATCTCGAGGGGATGAATGGTCACACCTCCCTCACCGACGATTTCCTCGTGCGTGTTCCTCGAGAGTTAGAAAAAGCGTCATGAGTGCGCATTTCGAGAAGGATGAGGGTCACACCCCCCTCACTCGCTCGTTTAGAATCACCGAAAAATGAATCAAACAAAGTAAAGTAGGGGAATTCTAAATGTCAAGGAATGAGCGAGGAAATCAGTGAGGTGGAGGGAGGGGAACCAATCCTTCTTCTTGAAATGCGTGTAAAAAAATTTAATGTGCGCATCTCGATGGAAAGGAATGGTTCTCCTTCCTCCACCTCACTCCCCTCGCTGGTTTACTCGCCATCTAGCTTTACTCAACAAAGTATGAGCAAATAAAGTGAAAGTGAAAAAAAGTTGAACAAATTACTTTGTATGAGTAAATAAAGTGAATATAAAGTTAAATGGCAAAATTTAATTTTAAAGTAGAATTTGATATAGAAAAAAAAATTTGGTTATTTGTAATATGTCATCTATATCATAAATAAATAATTAGAGATTACTCTATCATTAGTCATTATTGCAGTTTCTCTCAGAATTATCAAGAGGTTCACACTGATTATTAAAATATCATTCAAACAATAATTCATAGATTAACCATGAGATACAAACATGTATCTTGAGGAAAAATTAATGGATCAAAAGTTTCATGTATGTTCAGAAAAATCCTATAAATAAAATAAAAAACTAGACTTCGAAATAGGAGTTCATTTAAAAATACTTTTTTTTAAACCTTCTTCTTCAAAAAATATATGAGAGATTGGGGTTGCTGGTGGCAATAGTGGAAAAAATAACTAATAAAGCAAAGAGGAAAGGAAAATAAGATAGTAGGGAGGCATGAATAGTTAAAAAATTAAAAAATGAAACAATTGTAGATTACCTGCCATGTAGTTCTAGTTCGATGTTTTTTTTTTATCGCTATGCTATCCTCACTTTCTTTGAAAGTATTCTTCAAGTGTGAGGTTTCTTTTATATATATATATATATATATATGGAGATAAATTAATTTTTTTTTCTTGACCACTCTCATCTTGGATGCCGCTGCAGGATTTAAATCTTGAACTTGTAATTTTATCCATTACAGACTTATCGCTAAGTTGGTACACAATTGGCTGGAGAAAAAATTGTTGTAAAAAACAGGAAAAAGAGAGAAGAATTTCACAAGTTTCATGAGAGCTTACTGGGCCCTGGCTCTTACTCGTGATACATTTCTCAAGTTGACAATGTGATGAGTTGTTACTTTATGATGTTAAATGAACCTAAAATTATGCCGTTTAGTATCTAACTGTCGTCTCCAAATGCAAGAGAGAAACCAAAACTATAAAAGGTTATTGCGATGAGGTTGGGTTTGTTATCAGAAATGAAAGAGGTCAAAATTCTTTATCGATCCAAATAGTGCTTTATTCCAAACTTCACATGCACATTTATTCCATACAATAATACTAATAATCTTTCATTATGTGGTCATTAATTTCAATTCATTAGCTGTATTATATTCTTTATCATCCCATTTCAAAGCTTCACTTTGTGCTTTAATTCTCAAATAATTTTACTTCACGTAATCATGTGTTTTGAATTTGTAGTGTAATCAAATGATTAGGCCAAATTAGTCAAAGATCATTTTAAACATTATCTGTTGACACCTGTGATTAAAGTCTTTATTATTAGTATTAAATATTTTTGGGAGGTATACCTACGATTCAACTAAAATAATCTAATTTTGATGTACCACTCAATGATTGAAATGTTATGATTCTTAAACTAGATTCGTTATTATTACCAACTATCTAAAAAGTTGATTTAGATATTTTGTCACGAGATTTTGGATTATGCAATGACTTTGAAAATTATGGTTTTTATGAAGAAAGTCATGTATCCTAATGTCCGTGTTTCTAGTAAGTGATTGAAATTCTAAATCTGATTTGGGTTTGAAATTTTACTCTGATGAGTTAGTTTTGTTATTCAATCCCTCAACCCATTTTACTTGAATTCGAACCTTAGATCTGTGATTTTATTCATCACAAGTCTATCATATTGACTCTTTTGATGAGTTGAGGTGATTTGGAAACAAGTGTTTAATTAAAACTTTCAAATGAACTAACCACTTATTCAAACTTCCAAGCTTAGTTGGATCAAGGCCAAACTCCCAAACATTATTCACGTCATTTTGCTTTTTGAAAAAATAAATATATTTTTGAATTTAAAATTAAAAGTACATTTTATGCAAAATACAAAGTAATAATTTTTCCTTGAGGTGGAGGGCAGCCAGAGTGGCAACCCATGACACCCTTCATTTCAAGTTGCACTCAACAGAGTCGCACTATAGCCAGCTTTTACCCCACTTGCGCTGTTAATTGCTAAAAAGTCCATAGCTGGTCATGATCGAACTGTGCTTGTAGACAAATCACATCATCTCACTTTGTTGACTATGACCTTCACATACACAATGCTCCAACGAAAGTTGTTGTGATTGATTTCCTTTCCATGTTTGTTTGGTAGTCCAAACATAGCAACTGAGCTGTATCGGACTCACTCACCACCTCCCTCAAACATCATAAACAATTCTCCCTTTAATTTTTCATCTCTCCAACATCATCATCATCATCATGAGGCATAACAATACTTTCTTGATTGGGATTTTTGAGCATTTGCATGGGACCATCCCTTCCTATTGTGCTAAATCATTGTGGTTTTGGGTAGGGGTGGGCACGGGACGGGATGAGACGAGATATGTCCATCCCTATCCCATCTCGTTCATACGGGATCGGACGGAACGGGATGGGAAAAACCTCATCCTGACCTCGTCCCATCCCAAACGGGTTCGGGACGGGACGGGATCAGCGGGAACCCTGGACTGCTGGAAGCCTAGAAGGCATGCTGGAAGCCTGCTGCAAGCCGTATTTCCTGACGCTGGAGCAGCTGCACTTCTGAAATATAGATGGAAGGATGCCACTTTTGGGTTTTCTAGGTAATTTTCCAATGTTTATATTAAATCTGCAGCAAGAAATGAGAGATCAACAGTCCAGTATGTTACTTCATATCTCCCTTTCAGTGTTGCACAAACGACACACTAATCAGGCACCTTGTTAAGTTGATTCATCTTTTAGCTAAAACTGTGTGCATGCTTATCTTCATTTGCTCATTTCCTAATTACTATCTGATTTAGCTCTATCTGTACACTTTAGTAAGCCTACCTTAACTTTGGTATATGAAGTGTAGTAATTTAGCATTCATTCAGCAGGGCAGCGCTTATCCTAATGGTTGTACCTACTTTTCCTTTCATAAGATTTGACTACTGAATGCTCTCAAGACTTAGTAAGTTGTGCTGCTAATGTCATGTTTGGCTTAGAAGCATGAAATCTTGGATTTCATATGTTACCCCCAATAAATGCTCTATGAATTGGCTTATATTACTTTGACTGGTTTATGTGCTTAGTTTCTGATAACATTCTTGAATTTTAGGTTAGTAAAATAGGGTTTGAATTATTGAAAAGCTTCCTACATGTTGTGCAGCTTGAATGACCGTAAGCTTGTAGAAAAAGAAGATGAAATTGTGGTTATGGTGGTTCCTGATTATCAAATGTTGGGATATGTAGAAAAAATTGCAGCATCACTCTCAGATGATCCAGTATGCTCCTCATCTCCTTATTCTAGTTTTCTGGAAACATTTCAAATAAAGTTTGCCTTACTACTTTTAATCTGGTATGGTGTTGAGAACTTTTGATTATTATATTTTTTATTTATGACATTTTTGGATCAGTGAAGTAACAAAACTTGATACAAGTATGAAAGTCTGTAGATAGCAATGCCTTCCAAAGAAAGAGGCATGATGAATTGAGCATAAGGCATAAGCTCTTCATGGTGATTTTCATAAAATAAATAAATAAGTAAATAAAAATATTAATAATTAATATTAAAAAATTAGTTCGGGACGGGACGGGATTGGCGGGATTGAAAATCTTCATCCCATCCCATCCCATTCTAGATCGGGACGGGACGGGATCGGGATGAAATTATTCAATCCCATTAAGACCCGAAAAAATCGGGATGGGATGGGACGGGAACGGGATCGCGGGATGGGATGCCCACCCCTAGTTTTGGGTAATGGTGTGGTCCTTTGGGTAGATAAAACATATATTAGTGGCCATACTTCATCCAGTTTAGATAAAATCAATTCCTAATCGAAATCAATATGGATTAAGCGGATCTAAACTGCAATTGTAAATCAGAGCAAATGTCAAAAAAGAAAATTTATACTTAATAGAAAGGGCGTGCTGTAGCACTCTCTTTACGAGGGAGGATTTTGGGCGTCTTGGGTAAGTTATGGCTTTTTTTTCTTTGCTTTGCCAATTCATTCTTGAACTTAAAAAGCTTATAAATCCAATTTCAAGCTTTAACAAGGCTTATTTGTTTAGGATCTATCGACTGCAACTCCTATCTCATATTGTATAAAAAGAGGACTATGGGCATTTTTTCAATTCTATATAAAAATGTAATCGTAATAAATACCTTGATTATATTATGGTGCAAGAGCTTCAATGTCCTTAATTGATTGGTTTAATATTCAATCCATGAGATTCGAATCAGAATCTTCTCAACTTCTGTGTTGTGAATTACTAATTCTAAGGTTGCTACCTGAAAAAATTGTTTGTTTTTAAAATGGTTTGGATTAAGTTCATTACCTTTGATTTTGTTGTCTCTCTTATTTGTGTTGCAATCTCGTGCGTTACAAGTATGTCTCCCAGTTATGGAACTATATTTGTTTTCTGAGTCTGCCAAAACTTTCTATGTTTCATTCAAATTGCATGAGAGGGGCGGCAACCAACCCAAGTATGAATCATTCATTATTTCTGTTGTTAAGCTTAAAATATCACTTGGAGGATTTAGAAAATTTATAGAATAATTGATTATTCTTTACAAGATTTTATTGGAGACCGGGGTTGTCAGATGTTAGCTCTAGTGGTACTGGAACCGGGACCATTCATGAATTAACCATCAATTCTGGTCGGTTTGGACGATTCACAGTCCCAATTAGAGTGTCAAAACTATTGGAACATCTCAAAATTTATTATTATTATTATTATTATTATTTTTTTAGCAATAAGATGTTGGAAATACAATTGCTGCAAATTAAAATAGGAACAAAGTTAATGAATTTTTTTTTGGGTTGAGTCGTGGACTAGATCACTTTCTTTAAGACGTTTTGTGGCTCTGCTCAAGATTGTGCAAGCAGTTTGTAAGTCTCGTTGTCCCCAGGATAAAACAACCTAGAATACTTTTTTTGTCTCGTTCAGTCACATGCACTGCTGAAGAACGAAAATCTATTCACCCAGTTTCTTTTGCTCGGAATCACGAAACCAATTACAGTAAATAAACAAAGTATTTCAAAAAAAAACAAAACTCGAAATCTGTAAACAGAGTCTTGGAAACTATCTGAAATAGACTATTTACAAACAAATAAACTCTCTAACTATGTTTGTTTTGTTTTTTGTTTAATCTAAGAGAAAGAACATATATTTATAGGCCGATAGAAAGATTTGTTTGAGAGAAAATGTGGCTAAATAAATGGAGGAAATCATGAAAAACGTGTGGAGAGAAGACTGAGTCTCCTCTGACTCCGTCTTGTTCTCTGAAGCAAATAAAAAGATATTTTATTTTTTCAAATAAAATTTCAACAAAAAGAATAGGTTTCATCTCAATCCGACCTGGACAGCAGTGGCGCGCGCGCGTGTGGACCAACATTGGTCTATCTCGTCCCTCCTTCACAAAAGTGGATACCCCTTGGGGTCCAAACCTAAGTCCAAACATTATCCTTATTAACTTCTCCAAAGTGAGTTACATATAGGATACGAGACTAAACAATTTAGAGAAATATTTGAAAGTTAAGAAACCATTTCTCTTTATTTTTTGAAATTCAAACCAATATTTCAAAAATCCCCCACTTGAATTTTTAAAAAACATTTCTTTATCGAGCAATACATACAATATTAGATTGTGCATAAACAAAAGTGTCTTTCAACTTGAACTCTTGCGTAGTGTTCATGATTTAGATTATACTAGAGTAACTCGTAGTTTTGAACTCTATCTCTAACAACATTACACACACAACCTTACCAGGGTGAAGTCTAAAAAGCCAGTGCTTTAAGGCCATGCACGTACATCCCAGTATAGTGAAGGCTCTAGGAATTTTGCCCACAAATTCCATAGGAAGCGGCCATACTTCCACAATCACTTAGGTGAGTCTATCAAGAGTACTCCTGTAGCTAGGTACTCTACTCCACATAGAGTATATATCTCATTAAGAGTTTTAACCCATCCTACTATTGCTTCAGGAACTCATGCTTCAATCTAGGAATGGAATTACAATAAAGTCAGCATGATTCACCTCATATCATTCACGACTTGTTATTACCCATTGAACCCATTTCTTGGGATATCCAGTTTATAGGTAGGGTTACCATCATTAATAACTCATCAATCTAAGGGCATAAGTCTCATTCCTTTCGAGATTTTGAAAACATTTTCTCTAGCTAATCCTTTCGTCAAAGGATCAACCAAGTTCTCATTAGTTCGTACATGATCCACTCTAACAGCTCCAGTAGATAGAAACTCTCTAACCGTACTGTGCTTACGACGTACTTGTCGTCTCTTGCTGTTATAATAACAGCTCTATATCTTTGCAATAGTTGCGGTATTATCGCAATGGATCAAGACAGCTGGTATCGGTCTTTCCCATAGAGGGATCTCTGCTAGCAGGTTTCTTAAGCAACCTGCTTCCTCACTAGCCGTGGCTAGTGCTATCATATCTGACTCCATCGTGGACTGTGTCTGAATAGTTCGTTACTTTGATTTCCAATAAACAGCTCCACTAGCTAAACTAAAAATATAGCCACTAGTTGCTTTGGAGTCATCTGAGATGGTGTTCTAATCAACATCGCTATATCCTTCAAGGACAATGAGAAACTTTTGATAGTGTAATCCAAGGTTTTTAGTCCTCTTTAGGTACCTCATGACCCTTTCAATAGCATGCCAATGCTTTACACTAGATTTACTGGTAAATCTGCATAGTAGTCCCACATTATAAGCTATGTCGGGCCTAGTGCAATCAGTAGCACATCATAGGCTATCAATGATGCTCGCATACTCAGGTTGTCTAACACCATTACCGGTGTTCTTGAACAACTTTACACTAGGATCATTAGGAGTATATGAAAATTTACAGTCAAAGTAATTATATTTCTTTAGGATTTTCTCAATATAATGTGATTGATCCAAATAAATTCCCTTTTCAGACCTAGTAATCTTAATACCAAGGATTACACTCTCCTCTCCAAGGTTTTTCATATCGAAATTCGCACGCAATAAAAATTTCACATTATTCACGACATGAATATTAGAACCAAAGACCATCAAATCATCCACATATAAACATATAATAGTGCAAATGCCATTATCAGATTTATAATAAATACATTTGTCACTTTCGTTGACTTTAAAGTCATGTGAGATAATAAGATTATCAAAATTTTCATGCCATTGTTTTGGTGCTTGTTTCAAACCGTAAAGTGATTTATATAGTTTGCAAACTTTATTTTTTTGCCCTTGAATTACAAAACCTTCAGGTTGGTCCATGTAAATTTCTTTTTCTAAATCACCATTAAGGAAAGCAGTTTTAACATCCATTTGGTGCAATACTAGATCGTGTATTGCAGTAAGAGAAATTAGCACTCAAATAGATGTAATCCTAGTAACAGGAGAATATGTGTCAAAGAAGTCAACATTTTCTTTCTGTCTAAACCCTTTGGCTACAAGACAAGCCTTAAACTTTCCAACATTTCCATCGGGTTTCAATTTCTTCTTAAATACCCACTTACAACCTGATGGCAAATCAACTAAATGTCAGGTTCTATTAGACTCAAGAGAGTCCATTTCATCATCAATAGCCTCTTCCAAAAAATTGGCATCTATAGAAGGCAAGGCTTCTTGGAAGTTAAGGGGATCCTCCTCTACTGTAAAGGCATAGAAATCAGGGCCATAGTTTTAAGAAGTTTGGATTCGTTTACTTCTCTTAGGCTCAGATTCTGTTGCTTTATCGTTTTCATTTATCCTGATCATTGGCACGTTACTAGAGAATGTACCCCCACTATTCCTCAAAATAAAAGGAAATCTATATTCATAGAAATCAACATCGTTCGATTCTATGACAACGTGATCACTTAGGTTATAGAATCTATAGGCTTTGCTGTTAATGACATAGCCTTTCAATAGCATGCCAATGTCCATTGTGTCTGACCGAGATCCCTTGTTTGTAGCTGAGTTTTGGAAGAGTTTCCAGCGAGTCATGGGGACGAGACTAGATTTGAGTACAGCTTATCATCCTCAGACTGATGGTCAGACGGAGCGGGTGAATCAGATTTTAGAGAATATGCTTCGGGCATGTGTGCTCTATTTTGGAGGTAGTTGGGAGGATTATTTACCTATCATAGAGTTTTCTTAGAACAACAGTTACCATTCTAGTATTGTCATGGCCCCGTTTGAGGCTTTATATGGGAGGCCTTGTCGATCACCATCCTGCTGGGCGGAGGTAGGCGACGCAGTCTTGTTGGGGCCAGAAATGGTTAGGGAGACATCGGAGAAGGTGCAAATTATTAGAGAGCGGATCAAAACTGCTTAAAGCCGACAGAAGAGTTATGCCGATCGGAAGCGTAAGGCGATAGAATTTCAGGTTGGGGAATTTGTTTTTCTTAAGGTTTCACCTATGCGCGGTGTATTGAGGTTCGGTAAGAAAAGGAAACTAAGTCCTAGATTTGTGGGACCATTTGAGATCATTGCTCGGGTAGGAAGTTTGGCCTATAGACTCGCTCTGCCCCCGAGCATATCAGCTGTTCATGATGTGTTTCACATCTCCATGCTGAGAAAGTGTGTCAAGGATCCTGCTGACATCGTCCAACCCACAGAAATTGAGATTAATGACGACTTCACCCAAGTAGTACGACCAATCAAGATTGTGGATCGTGATGTGAAACAACTCCGTAGAAGGATAGTGAATCTGGTGAAAGTCCAATGGAGTGAAAAAGAGAATGATGTAACTTGGGAGCTAGAGGACAGAGTGAAGCAGTTGTATCCGGAGCTCTTCATCCAGTGAATCTCGGGACGAGATTCCTTTTAAGGTGTGTATAATGTAACGACCCTACTTTAACATATAATAATTTTTAACTAATTATTTATTTATTTAATTTTAATTTTATTAAATATGCGGTGGCATCAAGTAGAAAGATGGGGTGTCCCTAACCTCGAGCAAAGCCCTAATTGGTAGGAATAAATAGGGTTAGGTTCTTCTAATTGCTCTCTCGCCGCTAACAAAAAAAAATAAAAGAGAGAAAGGAGAAGAAGAGAGGGAGAAATGAAGAAGGAGAAAAAACAAAAGCAAAAAGAAAGAGGTGAGTCTCTGGTATTTTATTTCCTCGTTTTTTTTGTTTTCTTTTGTGTCATAATGTGATTAAGCATGGAATTGTTGTAGCAAAGGATGGGTTTTCCTTTATGATGGGATGGGTTTTCTTGTATGATGGGAATGATGGGAAAGGGGGGGCTTGTGAGTCTCATCGTCCTTTAATTTTTACCATGGGAATACCTTTTTGACTTGTGATTTTATTAGTATAAAGTGGATGGGAATGTGTGACTGATGTGACACAAAAATTGGGATTTTCATTGCTTTTTCAAAAGGGGTCAAGAGATGTATCTTTTGGTAATTGTCTTGGTAATTGTTTATTGGTATATTTATTTGTATATGATAACCTTTGACATGCATTAATTGTTTTGGTAATTTCGATATTTATTTGTATATGATGAACATCTGGCATGCATTAATCTCGATATTACAACTATATCTAGCAATCTTGACTCACTGTATTAGCTTAGCTAGTAGTGAGTGGTACCTGAGATAAAATCTAGAAATGCCATTAGAAGAATACAACTTTTGTAACAGCTGGCCCACAAAAAAATATCCATTTTTACCAAACTAATTTGAAACAGATTATTGATCTTTAGATTAATTTGAGAAAGTAGTTGCATGATTGAACACAATGCACAAAATCATGACCCCAAGACTTAAAAGAGCAAATCCAGGTCAGCGTACAAGTCAATCCTCACTTGCTGGATGTACGTACAGATGACCTGCATTAGTTAATTTATGTAAACCAAAAGCCCCTCTGCACACAATAAATATAGTCTTCACCAGCAAGTAAATGATGCCATCTAGCAATATATTGTTCGACATAATTGGTTTCTAACAGTACGCGCTTGTTGCTAATAGAGAACTTTTACTGGGTTATATGAACTTGTGTTTACTTGATTTACATAGTGAATGCTTTAACAGAAGTATAGAACTGTGTATAGGATTAAGCTTTAATTTTTCTTTTAAGAATAAGCTGATCTATGATGAACTTGACACTTAGTATTTATGTATGAAAATGTCACTTGATTGCAATGTTGTTATAAAGCATGATTGATGTATATGCTATGTTTTTCCCCAAAATGTGGGTGGATAGATGGTGAATCCATTTATGTATGACAAAATGTCATTGTGGAGAAATTCTGAATTATCAAAAATAAATGATATTAGTAAACCTTGATTTCTGAAAATATAAACCATTTGGACTTGTATCACTTAGAACTACCACATCTCTTTTGTTTATTATTTTCCCCTCTCTTACTAGAGAAACTAAATGACCAGTGGGTCGTCTTGCGGAGTTGGGGCACCCATTTCTTACTAGAGAAACTAAAATAACCTTCGGGTTAGTCTTGCGAAAATGTGGTGGATGGTATGCCTAAAATAGGCTTTGATATTTATCCGTCAAAAATGTGACGTGAGTTTATGCGCATTGATAGCCCAAGGGTGGCTTTTGGTACTCATATAGTTAGGGGTATCCGCGATGCATGCCTGTATGTGATGCCCCCACTTAGGCATGGATGACGGAGTAGTTCTCCTTTATATGAGAGAGGCATACGGGCATGTATGTTCGGCACGGAGGTAGTGCGAATGTGGTATCGTCTAAGTGATCAATCCGTTAAAAAAATAAACCTAATTCAAATAAAAAGAATAAATGACGTTGCATTGTTTCTAATCCTTTTTATGCAGGATGACAAGTTCACTAATATTTCTGCAGGTTAAACTTGCCATAGTCGACTCCTATAGGGTAAGTACAGGTAAATGTATATTTACATATTAGAATGATGATATGATTGCCTCGTTGAAGAACTAAATTCTTGGAACTGTGTTTTCTTGCATCACACCTTTGCCTCGTTGAGGAACTACCTATTGGTGTGATGGTTTGTTGTTTGTATTTAGCTTGATGGTTATCACGTGCGATTTTATTGATTTTTGGGGGAAATAAAGAGATTTCACACCAGCTTTATTGCTGACCCAAGTGGGCTTTGGCTTCTTGGGTACATTCCTTCGGGAATGTATCCGACTAGCTTATTTTCAGGATACAAAATTCTTGGGCGGGCTTAGAGCATTTCGTACCATACGCGACGAGCATTGCTGGGAGTTGTGCGTGTTCGAAAGATTAGATTTTTCTATTTGTAGGTGTTAGTTTAATTCTTGTAATTTGAATTCGGAGTTATTCAGTATTTTGTTGAGGGATACACTCGTAAAGCATTGGCTCTGCGAGTTTAAAATTTTTTTCTTCCCTTGATGGACTTTTAGATCAGTTGTGTTTTTCCTCTATTTGGTAAATTGTGCAAAATTTATTATTTCTTGTGGATGCCAACTGTTATTTTCGTGAATGAAAATTCATGTCCCGACTTTTGGGAAAACGGATAATCCTACGTGGATTTTTTGGGATTTTTGTGTTTCTCGAAAATCGGGGCGTGACAGTTTGGTATCAAAGCACAGTTTACCCTAGGCTAGGGAGAGTCTAGGGGATCCTCGGAATGTGGTTATGGGTAAGCTGTAGAGGTTTTTATGGATCTTAAGTAGTGTCTAATCATTTCCATATTTATTGAAGGATATGGCCGGAAGACATACTCGTCAGAACCCAAATGGGAACGAAAGCGGAAGTAGTGGGAACGTCGTTCCAAATGAAGGTGGCAATGAAAATGGAAATGGCCATGGTGATAATACTATTCAGCTGAGTCAGGCCATGATGATGCAGTTGCTACAGGGATTGCAACAGAATAACAGTCAGGGTGACCCTTTTGCTAGAAGGGTTAAGGAGTTCGGGACTTTGGGTGGAAAGAGGTTCACCGAAAAAATCCGAGAGATGCAGATGTCTGGGTTCAAAGCTGTGAGACCGTTTTCAGGAGGATGCAACTCACTGAAATTCAAAAACAAGAGTTAGCTGCACATCACTTGGATGGTGCTGCTAGTTACTGGTGGGAGGCTTTACTACCCTCCGTTGATGTTGCGGTTATGACATGGGAGGACTTTAAGGATAGATTTGAGAATAGATTTGTGCCTAATGCAGTTAAGGCGCAATGGGTTGCGGAGTTTAATATGTTGAAGCAGACTGGGAATATGTCGGTGGAATAGTATGTCACGAAGTTTAACGAGTTGTTCTGTTATGCTCCGTATTTGGTAGACACCCCAGAAAAGAAAAATGCCAAGTTTATTGGGGGTTTGCATCACTACCTGTCGAGGGCTCTTCTCACTGCTGACAGAAAAAGTTTTGACAGAGTTTTGGATTTAGCATTGAAATACGAGGAACATAACAAGATGTATCATGAGAGTAGAGAGAAAGGCAAACAGAAGTTGGGCGAGGTGTCAGGAAACACTCGTTATCAGGGTGCGTCGCGTGATTTTCGTGGTGACCGTAGCCGTTTCCGTCCTTATGATCAAGGGCAAAGGGGTCGACAATTCCAGAACCAGAAACCTCAAGGTGGATACCAGAACCAACAGCAGGGAGGAAACCAGTTTCACCGTCAGGGTGGAAATCAGTCTCAGAGGCAGGGGTATGACCATTCCCAGAAACAGGATGGTAATCAGTATCAAAGACAGAATGAAAACCAATTCCATCGTCAGGGTAACCAGAGACAAAGTTATCAGGATCAGCAGAATCAGACTGCCCAAACAGCATCAGGGGGGCGCACACTGATCTGCTACACTTGTGGGAAACCAGGTCATCGAATGCGAGATTGTCGTAATGGTAGGAACGCGCCTCAGAATAGGCAAGGTCAACCCACCCAAGGGCGTGTATTTGCTACCTTACCAGATCAGGAAAACGTTCAAGGTACTTTTGATTTTCCTATCTCTAATATGAAGGTGTTATTTGATACTGGTGCATCATACTCTTTCATATCTCGACGTTTGGTTAATCGAATAATGTTGAAAGTTTTGTCACTTGCTATACCATTATGTGTTACCACCCCTTTAGGAGGCTCAGTGACACTAAATGAAATATGTAGAAATTTTAAGATTTCCTTCCTCGACAAAGTATTCCTTGTCGACTTGATTGTGCTTTGACTTTGAGGGCTTTGATGTGATTTTGGGAATGGATTGGTTGTGTAAGAACTTAGTCACGCTAGATTGTGCGAAGAAGATAGTTTCCATTCATGCACCAGGCATGCCCCCTGTTTCTCACACTTGTGGACATTGTGAAGAGTCAGTAATGTCTAGTTTTCTGTACTTGGTGGGGACGTCAGAGAGAGAGATTCGGGATGTAGAAGTGGTAAGAGATTATGAGGATGTATTTCAGGAAATTCCCGGCTTGCCGCCTAGGCGAGAAGTTGAGTTCCGAATCGATTTAATACCTGGAACTGCTCCTATCTCTAAGGCAGCGTACCGGATGGCACCTAAGGAGTTGAACGAGATGAAAGTCCAGTTGGACGAGATGTTGCAAAAATGGTAATTTTCTTGGTGTTTTGTTTGATTTGGCCATACTTATTGACATGTTGTTCATGTTAATGAATATATGTGTAATCCTTTTAAGGTGTGTATGAACCAGGTTCATACGTCCGAGTAATTCTCCGTGGGGAGCACCCGCCATTTTCGTTTCGAAGAAGGATGATACCTTGAGGATGTGTATTGACTATAGGGAGCTGAACAAAAAGACTATAAAAAACAAGTACCCATTGCCTCGAATTGACGATCTTCTTGATCAGTTGAGGGGAGCAGTAGTGTTTTCTCAGTTTGACTTAAGAACTGGATATCATCAGATGGGTATAGAAGAAGATAGTATTCCTCTCACGACTTTTCGTACGAGATATGGGTTGTATGAGTTTCCAGTCATGCCTTTTGGTTTGACAAATGCCCCGGCCTTTTTCATGGATCTGATGAACCGGATCTTTCGACCATACTTGGACAAATTCGTCATTATCTTTATCGATGACATTTTGGTTTACTCTCGTAGTGAAGCAGAGCATAGAGAACATCTCAAAACAGTGTTGCAGACCTTGAGAGATCAGAAATTATATGCGAAATTTAGCAAGTGCCATTTTTGGGAAAAAGAAGTAAAATTCTTAGGGCATGTAGTTTCTAGTCAGGGTATAGCAGTTGATCCTAATAAGGTGAAAGCAGTGAAAGATTGGAAACAACCTACTAATGCAACGGAGGTGAGAAGCTTCTTGGGGTTGGCTGGGTATTATGGACGATTTATAGAAATTTTTTTTTCTTATCGCTGCACCGTTGACTAAGTTGACCCGCAATAATGCCCAATTTGTTTGGACCAATGAGTGTGAAAAGGCTTTTCAGGAGTTGAAACACCGATTAACCACTGCGCCTATCCTGACTATCCCAGTTCAAGGTGGGAAGTTGGTGGTCTTCACTGATGCTAGTGGCACAGGTCTGGGTTGTGTACTGATGCAGAATCAGAAAGTTGTGTCGTACGCCTCACGACAATTGAAGCCTCATGAGAGGCGATATCCTACCCATGACTTGGAATTAGCGGCAGTTGTGTTTGCTTTGAAGATGTGGCGACAATACCTCTATGGGGAGCATTTTGAGTTGTTCACAGATCACAAGAGTCTTAAGTATTTGTTTTCGCAGAAGGAGTTGAATATGAGACAATAAAGGTGGGTGGAGTTCATTAGCAGTTATGATTTTGAGATCCTTTACCACCCAGGTAAGGGGAACGTAGTAGCCGATGCTCTCAGTCGACAACACACTGTTATGGCTTCACTTATGGTAGAGGAGTGGAAGTCTCTTGAGACTATTTCTTCTTGTGGTGTTCAGTTTGTCCAGAGAGAAAATACGGCTTATGTTGGGAGTTTATCTGTTCGACCTTCTTTGATTAGCAGGGTTTTAGACGAGCAACATAAGGATCCTCGGTTGATGAGCAAATTGGAGGATTTGGTGCTCAATAACCTAGATGATTGTCCCTCCATGTGGTCAGTTGAGTCTGATGGTGGTTTGAGATTTCACGGGAGACTTTGTGTGCCTGAGATTGCGGGATTGAATAAAGAAATTATGGATGAGGCACATAAGTCACGTTTTACCATTCACCCCGGAGGCACAAAAATGTACCATGACCTAAAGTGAACTTTCTGGTGGGACGACATGAAGAAGGATGTGGGAGATTATGTATCACGGTGTTTCACTTGTCAACAAGTGAAGGCCGAGCATCAGCGGCCCTCAGGTTTAATGCAACCGCTAGAGATTCCTATCTGGAAATGGGAAAATATATCTATGGACTTTATAGATGGTTTACCGAAGACCCGACGAGGTAACGAGTCAATTTGGGTTATAGTTGACCGTTTGACTAAGTCTGCGCACTTTGTTCCGGTTGGGGGTGCACCGTACTATCGAACAACTAGCCAGACGATACATCCGTGAGGTAGTTAGGCTTCACGGAGTACCAGTGTCCATTGTGTCTGACCGAGATCCCTTGTTTTGTAGCTGAGTTTTGGAAGAGTTTACAGCGAGTCATGGGGACGAGACTAGATTTGAGTACAACTTATCATCCTCAGACTGATGGTCAGACGGAGCGGGTGAATCAGATTTTAGAGGATATGCTTCGGGCATGTGTGCTCGATTTTGGAGGTAGTTGGGAGGGTTATTTACCTATCATAGAGTTTTCTTATAACAACAGTTACCATTCTAGTATTGGCATGGCCCCGTTTGAGGCTTTATATGGGAGGCCTTGTCGATCACCATCCTGCTGAGCGGAGGTAGGCGACGCAGTCTTGTTGGGGCCAGAAATGGTTAGGGAGACATCGGAGAAGGTGCAGATTATTAGAGAGCGGATCAAAACTGCTCAAAGTCGACAGAAGAGTTATGCCGGTCGGAAGCATAAGGCGATAGAATTTCAGGTTGGGGACTTTGTTTTTCTTAAGGTTTCACCTATGCGCGGTGTATTGAGGTTCGGTAAGAAAGGGAAACTAAGTCCTAGATTTGTGGGACCATTTGAGATCATTGCTCGGGTAGGAAGTTTGGCCTATAGACTCGCTCTGCCCCCGAGCATATCAGCTGTTCATGATGTGTTTCACATCTCCATGCTGAGAAAGTGTGTGAAGGATCCTGCTGACATCGTCCAACCCACAGAACTTGAGATTAATGACGACTTCACCCAAATAGTACGACCAATCAAGATTGTGGATCGTGATGTGAAACAACTCCGTAGAAGGATAGTGAATCTGGTGAAAGTCCAATGGAGTGAAAAAGAGAATGATGTAACTTGGGAGCTAGAGGACAGAGTGAAGCAGTTGTATCCGGAGCTCTTCATCCAGTGAATCTCGGGACGAGATTCCTTTTAAGGTGTGTATAATGTAACGACCCTACTTTAACATATAATAATTTTTAACTAATTATTTATTTATTTAATTTTAATTTTATTAAATATGCGGTGGCATCAAGTAGAAAGATGGGGTGTCCCT
This sequence comes from Berberis thunbergii, assembly GCA_003290165.1. Classification (NCBI taxonomy): domain Eukaryota; kingdom Viridiplantae; phylum Streptophyta; class Magnoliopsida; order Ranunculales; family Berberidaceae; genus Berberis; species Berberis thunbergii. The sequence continues at coordinate 97,358 of QNQO01006502.1, read as the reverse complement.
AACCTCGAGCAAAGCCCTAATTGGTAGGAATAAATAGGGTTAGGTTCTTCTAATTGCTCTCTCGCCGCTAACAAAAAAAATAAAAGAGAGAAAGGAGAAGAAGAGAGGGAGAAAGGAAGAAGGAGAAAAAAACAAAAGCAAAAAGAAAGAGGTGAGTCTCTGGTATTTTATTTCCTCGTTTTTTTTGTTTTCTTTTGTGTCATAATGTGATTAAGCATGGAATTGTTGTAGCAAAGGATGAGTTTTCCTTTATGATGGGATGGGTTTTCTTGTATGATGGGAATGATGAGAAAGGGGGGGCTTGTGAGTCTCATCGTCCTTTAATTTTTACCATGGGAATACCTTTTTGACTTGTGATTTTATTTGTAGAAAGTGGATGGGAATGTGTGACTGATGTGACACAAAAATTGGGATTTTCATTGCTTTTTCAAAAGGGGTCAAGAGATGTATCTTTTGGTAATTGTCTTGGTAATTGTTTATTGGTATATTTATTTGTAAATTTTGTATATGATAACCTCTGACATGCATTAATTGTTTTGGTAATTTCGATATTTATTTGTATATGATGAACATCTGGCATGCATTAATCTCGATATTACAACTATATCTAGCAATCTTGACTCACTGCATTAGCTTAGCTAGTAGTGAGTGGTACCTGAGATAAAATCTAGAAATGCCATTAGAAGAATACAACTTTTGTAACAGCTGGCCCACAAAAAATATCCATTTTTACCAAACTAATTTGTAACAGATTATTGATCTTTAGATTAATTTGAGAAAGTAGTTGCATGATTGAACACAATGCACAAAATCATGACCCCAAGACTTAAAAGAGCAAATCCAGGTCAGTGTACAAGTCAATCCTCACTTGCTGGATGTACGTACAGATGACCTGCATTAGTTAATTTATGGAAACCAAAAGCCCCTCTGCACACAATAAATATAGTCTTCACCAGCAAGTAAATGATGCCATCTAGCAATATATTGTTCGACATAATTGGTTTCTAACAGTACGCGCTTGTTGCTAATAGAGAACTTTTACTGGGTTATATGAACTTGTGTTTACTTGATTTACATAGTGAATGCTTTAACAAAAGTATAGAACTGTGTATAGGATTAAGCTTTAATTTTTCTTTTAAGAATAAGCTGATCTATGATGAACCTGACACTTAGTATTTATGTATGAAAATGTCACTTGATTGCAATGTTGTTATAAAACATAATTGATGTATATGCTATGTTTTCCCCAAAAATGTGGGTGGATAGATGGTGAATCCATTTATGTATGACAAAATGTCATTGTGGAGAAATTCTGAATTATCAAAAATAAATGATATTAGTAAACCTTGATTTCTGAAAATATAAACCACTTGGACTTGTATCACTTAGAACTACCACATCTCTTTTGTTTATTATTTTTCCCTCTCTTACTAGAGAAACTAAATGACCAGTGGGTCGCCTTGCGGAGTTGGGGCACCCATTTCTTACTAGAGAAACTAAAATAACCTTCGGGTTAGTCTTGCGGAAATGTGGTGGATGGTATGCCTAAAATAGGCTTTGATATTTATCCGTAAAAAATGTGACGTGAGTTTATGCGCATTGATAGCTCAATGGTGGCTTTTGGTACTCATATAGTTAGGGGTATTCGCGATGCATGCCTGTATGTGATGTCCCCACTTAGGCATGGATGACGGAGTAATCCTCCTTTATATGAGAGAGGCATACGGGCATGTATGTTCGGCACGAAGGTGGTGCGAATGTGGTATCGTCTAAGTGATCAATCCGTTAAAAAGATGAACCTAATTCAAATAAAAAGAATAAATGACGTTGCATTGTTTCTAATCCTTTTTATGCAGGATGGCAAGTTCACTAATATTTCTGCAGGTTAGACTTGCCATAGTCGACTCCTATAGGGTAAGTACAGGTAAATGTATATTTACATATTAGAATGATGATATGATTGCCTCGTTGAGGAACTAAATTCTTGGAACTGTGTTTTCTTGCATCACACCCTTGCCTCGTTGAGGAACTACCTATTGGTGTGATGGTTTGTTGTTTGTATTTAGCTTGATGGTTATCACGTGCGATTTTATTGATTTTTGGGGGAAATAAAGAAATTTCACACCAGCTTTATTGCTGACCCAAGTGGGCTTTGGCTTCTTGGGTACATTCCTTCGGGAATGTAGCCGACTAGCTTATTTTCAGGATACCGAATTCTCGGGCGGGCTTAGAGCATTTCGTACCATACGTGACGAGCATTGCTGGGAGTTGCGCGTGTTCGAAAGATTAGATCTTTCTATTTGTAGGTGTTAGTTTAATTCTTGTAATTTGAATTCGGAGTTATTCAGTATTTTGTTGAGGGATACACTCGTAAAGCGTTGAACTTGTTAGCGTTGGCTCTGCGAGTTTTAAAATTTTTTCTTCCCTTGATGGACTTTTAGATCAGTTGTGTTTTTCCTCTATTTGGTAAATTGTGCAAATTTTATTATTTCTCGTGGATGCCAACTGTTATTTTCGTGAATGAAAATTCATGTCCCGGCTTTTGGGAAAACGGATAATCTTACGTGGATTTTTTGGGATTTTCGTGTTTCTCGAAAATCGGGGCGTGACATAAGCCAAACAAGCCCAAGTTTTGAAGTATGACAAGTTTGGTTGTCTATTTTTCAAAATCTCATAAGGAAAAGTTTTATTTTTTAATTTAGGGACTTTATTTAGCACATAACAGACCGTCAATATCATTTCTCCCCACCAGTGTGATGCAACACCAGAGTTAAGTAGAATGACAACTACTGGTTCAGTAAGAGTTCTATTTTTCCCTTCAGCTTTGCCATTTATCTCAGGAGAGTACGGTGCAGTTTTTTCATGAATAATTCCACGAGTTTTATAAAACTCTATGAAATTGTTGCTGTCATATTCAATGCTTCTATCACTTCTAAACCTCTTTATCTTTCTATTAAACTGATTTTCAACTTCTGTTAAAAATATTTTGAACATGTCAAATGCTTCACTCTTATTTTTCATCAGGTAGACGAAGGTATAATTGGAGCAATCATCAATGAACGTGGTATACAAATCAACCCCTATAATTTGGGTAAACCCAGCCTTGTTCAGAAGGTAACCAGAAACTAAATTCTTCCTCATCTCCGGAGTATGCAGGACATCCTTCAGGATAACGGTCTTTCCAGAGGAAAATCTCATTTCTACTTTGCCAGTTCCAGCAACGATAGTGGAGTGGGAATCACCCAACACTTCTTGTCCTCAACTTCAGAATAGGACTTGAACATTTCTCGATCATAGCAAACATGTCGAGAAGCACCAGTGTCACCTTCCATCCCTCGGATCCACCAACAAAGTTAATCTCAGAGATCATGGCTATAAGTTGGTATTCGGCTAGGTTCGCCTGCATAGCAGGATGAGACCCATTCCGGCAGTTCCTGACCATATGCCCTGGCCTATTACAAGTATAACATAAGAACTGTGTTGTTTCATTCCTTGAGGGGTGTTTTTGTCCATTCTAATTTCACGAAGGATTCTGATTCTGTTGGTTGCAGTTTTAGTAGTTCTGGTTCTGATTGTTTTAATTCTGATTGTTTTGGTTTCTATTGTGACTTTGATTTTTCATAGTCTTTCCACCGGGTTTAGAGCCACAGGGTTGATTTCTTATGGTTAGAAATAATTAGAATTTCATCTTTTTGATCTTGTTTCCGAGCTTCCTCTTCAATGCGAAGTCGGGTGATCAGACTCTCTAGAGAGAACTCTTTGGTTTTATGCCTAATTGCATTCTTAAAGTCTTTTCAGCTAAGGAGCAATTTATTTATCGCAACAGCTACTTGAAATTGCTCATCTAAGGACATGCCTTCAGATATGATTTTATGATCAATTTTTTGTAGCTCGTGAGATTGGGTTTCCACAAATTTGTCATCAGTCATTTGGTATTTCAGGTAGCGACTAACGACATATTTCTTTGTGTCAGCCTCCTTAGTGTCATATTTCTTCCTAAGGGCTTCCCAAATATCCTTAGCAGATTTTTCAGAACAGTAATAATCATACAAGACATTAGACAAACCATTCAGAATATAGTTCTTACACAAAAGTCATTTTCAATCCAGCAATCTAGTTCCTTAGTTCTGGTTTCATCAGGTTCATCGGGCAATTCAGGTCTCCTCTGACTCAGTCTTGTTTTTTGAAGCAAATAAAAAAATATTTTATTTTTCCAAATAAAATTGTAACAAAAAGAATAGGTTACATCTCAATCCGACCCGATCCGGCTAGCTGGTAGCGACGACGCGCGCGTGTGGAGTGGACCAACATTGGTCTATCTTCTCCCTCCTTCACAAAAGTGGGTACCCAACCCAAGTCCAAACACTATCCTTATTAACTCATCTAAAGTTAATTACATAGAAAATATGAGACTAAACAATTTAGAGAGAGATTTGAAAGTTAAGAAATCATTTCACAAAAGAGTATCTCAAATTCTTGACTCCAAGGTGGTTGTGAAATCATAAAGGGTACCCAGAGTGTTTCTTTTGATAATCCCCCTTGTAATTAATTGAGTGTTCAAGGATTGAACTAAAAGTGGGGTGGGATCCGAGGACACAAATTCGTGACTTAAACCTAAAATTTATTTCACCCCCTTAGAAGTTCCGAAATAAATTCATCTTTTGTGGAGATGATCTCCTTAATATGTAGACCACTTCCACAAAAACTAAACCCATTTGAAGATTTACAATGTCACTTCAAGAAATACCATATTTCCAAGGAATAGTTTTCAACAAATCGAATTTCCTTACTAATAGATGACATTTTTCAAGGAAAATATACTATTTGCCATGGAAAATTTTTATTAACAAATAATTTCCTTGACAATACAAATTTTTTTTCAATGAAATTATTATTTGGAACATTTTCATAAAAAATGCTGAAAGTTGCAAAAAATTACTCAATTAATACCCAGTAGCAAGTTCTTCCAAAATTGATACTTCGTGACATTTTAACCATTTTCTCCAATTGTTATTGAGAAAAAAAATGTGACCGATGGAAAACTACTTTCTCACAAAGTCATTCCCTTTTGCACCTGCAAGGCCCACTACTTGCAAATCTTCACTCATTTCCTATACTTTTTTTTTTTTTTTGCCAAAAGTCCATTAAAATAGAAACCATTGCATTCTCCATTGTTTCGTGTTCATGAAAAAACTTGCATTCTCCTTTTATTCTTTGTTTATGGTGGTTGTTTGTCTTGTAGTCTAAGTTGCTAGTTGCTGGATAAAATCGTTTCAAATTATTGTTCGTACCCCTCACCATCTCTAACCATTGTTCTTCAACATCTATTTGCATTTCTCTTATCTCTCTATTTCTATTCATTGTCTTTCTTCTCATCATTACTCGAGCATCTAAGTTTGAACCTAACAACTAACAACTTGAGTTTCATGTGGATCACCTTCAAGTGCTTAACTTCCTCAATGATTGTTAAGCCCATGACTATGGTCAAGTAAAAGGAAAAAAACACTAAGGAAGAGGACAATCAAACTCTATTTCACAACTCGAGTTGTGAATTGAATTGGATTGGATTGGAGACATCAAAGTTACTTTAAGAGGTTTGAAGTTTAGGTTCGCTCGTGGCCCCCCATAAAAGAAGTGTCATGTTTTTCGGTTTGAAACCAAAATTGCAAGAGTGACACGTCTAACAAGCCATTTGTCATTTGTATATTGTAATCATCGTTGATAACAAATGATTTCGTCGCTCAACTCTTGATCTAACTAAATTCGAGTTGTGGAGATATCGAATTTGATATCAAAAATCCAAAATTTAGGTTCGCTTGTGGCTCCCCTAAAAGAACTATCATACTTTTGGTTCGAAACTAGAATAATGGAATGAGACAAATATTCAATTACATTACTAATTGTAACAAATTGATCCTTATTTTTCGACAAAACTAAAGTCGATATCATCTCAAAATCGTTGTTTTGTACTAAATTGTTCAAAATACGCAAATTAACCCAATAATGTTTATGATGGTCATGGAAGGGCTTGGGTCAACTGTTAAATGGTAAGGAAAAATATTGTAATATTTACTTGTGTTAAGTGTTGATTAACCAAATAATTCATGGAATAGTTATCTCCAGATCTATACTGGTATTAGAAAAGTATTAGAAAAGTATTGTAACAGTAAACCGATGTTTAAAAAAGACTAACAAGTACAAATTAATTTAGTACCACCCACTATGTTAAAAAAACTCGTTTCGATTCCATTAACACAACCAAAATTTTTATATTACATTAATCAAAATATGAGTAACAAATGCACCCCTTAACATCCAAAAAGACCACCACACAGAGGACATAAGCATAAGGGACATAAAACACATAGCATCGAAAACAACCCTAGCTCATGGCCCACAAATTAGAATCCAAAGTTTGGGTTTGCTCATGACCCCCAAAAGAAGAAGTGTCATGCTCTTTAGTTCGAAACTGGATATGCAAGAGTGACACATACAACGAGCCATCTGTCATCAATATATTGTAGTCATCATTGAAATAAAATTATTTCGTCATTCAAATCTTAATCTAACTAAATTAGAGTGTAAATTTGATTGGATTGGAGACATCAAAGTTAATCTAAAAAATTCAAAGTTTAGGTATGCTCGTAACCCATAAAAGAAGAAATGTAATAATACTCTTTGGTTTGAAACTAAATATGAAAGAGTGACACGTATAACAAGTCATCTGTAGTCAATGTATCGTAGTCGTCATTGAAAGAAAATGTTTCGTCATTCAACTCCTACTCTAACTAAATTCAAGTTTTGTATTAGAGACATCAAAGTTAACTTTGAAATCCAAAATTTAGGTTCTCTTATGGCACCCAAAAGAGAAGTGTCATGCTCTTTAGTTGGTAACTAAGTATGCAAGAGTGATGCATACAACAAGTCATTTGTTGTCAATGTATTGTAGTCGTCGTTGAAAGAAGATGCCTTCATCATTTAATTCTTGATATAACTAAATTTGTGGTGTGAATTAGATTGGAGACATCAACTATTGAAAGAAAATCAGTTAATTTCTGAAATCCGAAGTTTAGGTTCCCTTGTGAGTGCCAAAAGAAAAAGTTTCATGTTCTCTAGTTTGAAACTAAATATGCAAGAGTGACACGTGTAACAAATGTCATCTATATAGTGTAGACATCATTAAAGAAAATCATTTCGTCGTTTAATTCTTGATATAACTAAAATTCAGTTGTGTATTCGACAGGATTAGAGACATCAAAGTTAATCTCTAAAATCTAAAGTTTAAGTTCGTGTGACTCCCAATAGAAGAAACTAAATATGCAAGAGTGACACATCCAACAAGCTATCTGTACGTCATCAGTAATATTGTAGTCGTTGTAGAAACAAAATGGTTTCGTCATCAACTATTGATCTAACTATGTTCGAGTTATGAATTTGATTGGACTGGATTTGAGATATCGATGCTAATATTTGAAATCTAAAATTTAGCTTCGCTCTTAGCTCCCATAAAACAAGAAGTATCATGCTCTTCGGTTCGAAACTAGAATAATGGAATGATAAAAATCTCTAATTATATTAATAATTGTAACTAAATTTATAATTTATTTGTCGACAAAATTGAAGTCCGTGTCATCTCAAAATTGGTGTTTTTGTACTAAATTGATTAAAAATACGCAAATTGCGAAATACAAAGTTAATGTTGGTTATGGAAGGCTTTCGTTGAACTATTCACTGACTAAGGAAAAAAAACTATAATCTTTATCAGTGTCAATTGTTGATTAACCAAATAATTCATGCAACGGTTATGTCCCGTTCCATACCAGTATTGAACAATTACTATTATTGTCACTGTTGTTTACTAAATATTAACCAATACAAAGCAATTTAGTACTTCAAACTATTTTAAAAAGCTAGTGTCAATTCTATTACCACAACAAAAAATGCTTCATCAACTGAAATATAAGCAACAAATGCACCCCTTCGACATCCAAAAAACCCACCACACAAAGACATAAGCTTAAGAGATCAAAAACACTATAGCATCGAAAACGACCGCTAGCTCCAAACATCACCAAAAAATATACTAGTAAACTAAAGGCCATATGATTGTATAACGAAGAAAAAACAACATCAGTGCACATTTTATATTACTGAACAAAGTACTTTCGAGACATACCCTTCATTTTGAGCACAAATTCTATATATTTACATTAAAAAATCACATAACCTTACATGCAGACAAGTAGATATTACACGCACAGATGAAAAGTCACATACCTCCATCAACTCACGGACTAGAGAGTGGGGAGTAAGGCTAAACTTCACCTCTAGGGTGTCATTTGCTCTGGCCTCCTCTTAGCTTGACGCTTTCTGGCAGGCTTCACACTTGCAATGCGTCTAAGTTGCTCCATGTGCTATTCCTTTGTGGCGAATCTCCCTAAGAGTATTCTAATAATTAGGAGGTGATGGACTATAAGGAATAATGACGTGTTTGACATGGGGATTTGATTTTCTAGACCCAACTTGTGGAACATATCAAAGGTTTGACCTTCTATGATACTCCTTAAGATAGTAGCAAAGGTTGAAAGGATCACACATTTCAACATGCATTTGCATGAGTTACAATATAGTCAATAAAAGTTGAGATAAAAATTTAGGGAACTAAACAAATGAAAAGGAAGAAAAAGAAGAAGAAAGAGTTTTCAATATTATCTTACTTGGTGAATCCCTTTAGGATCAATATACATTGGGGGATTAAAAAGAAAATGAAATAAACAACAAAGAGGGTTCGATCAATTATTTTTTCACCAATTGCTTCAAGTAATCGATCATGCGAGATTCTTCAAATAACACACAAGGTTCGATAAAACGTACACAATTACTTTCACATTGAGAATCGAGTGTGGATGGAAAGAAAATCCAGAGAAGGGAAAAGTAGAAACGAGGAAAAAGAATAACCCATTCAAACTCGAGTGAAATTCGAGTTTCGTAGAGAAGTTTCAGTGAGAATAGAGTTTACAGAAGAGAAAAGTTTCAATGAGAAGAAAATAAGATAAATGAAGAAAAATACTCTACGGAACTAGTGAGAATCGAGTGTAGAGAGAAATAGTTTACAGTAGAGAGAAACCTGGAAGAGGAGAAGGGAAGAAGAAGAAGAAATTTATTCTCTCACTGGAAAGCATGTGCTGACACCAATTCAATTAGTCCCTTACTATAAAATCAACAATTCTAGTCAGGTAAGTTTGCTGGTCACTTTTGGGCCAAAGGCTTGACTCTTTTTTTTTTTTTATAATTCTATCTCTTTTATGGGTGGGGTTTGTGATTGTGTTTTAAAGAAAAAAGATAAAAAATGTAAAAAAGTCAAGACTTTACCCAAAAGTGGACAGAAAACCTGAGTGGCTTGACTTACTCCAAATCAAATAAATGGTAGTCTTATAATTTTGGGGGTCTTAGTATCAATTTGAGAAGAGGTTGCTATAAGTAATTTTTGAGAGCGCGCTTAATGGTTGGTAAATATGTGTTGATGTCCAATCGGTCATCAAATCTTTCTCAAGTTCTCTAATTGTTGTTTGAACTAGTCATATAAGCTATATTTTGCTTGATTGAATTAATGGATTAAAAAACTGTGAGAAGTTCACAGTTGTCACTCAGTAATAATTGAGAACGTCGAAAAGATTAAGCATAATTATTGGCCGAGTTTAGGAAAATTAGGTCTAAGGTCAGTACATCGTTTATTGCAAAACAGTTTGAATAAAGTGGTTAATAGGTTTTGTTTAATCAGTTAGTTGGTCAAGTTTCAGGAACTTAATTTTGCAAAAGATAATGGAGAAAGTGAGGAGTTTTGCTTGTTGTTTTCTTTTAGTTCTGAGTTATCTACTGGATTCCATGCAGTTTGTTTGCAATTTAAATGATGAAAATTTTTAACAACTATTTAGTAAACTATGTTTTTCCTTCTCTAGCCACAATATTTCATAAACTTCAAGATCAGGACTAGCTGAGAAGAAGCTAGTGTGGCAAAAGAGATGGAAGACCATCTTTGTATCATAGGATGTGGTAGTGACAACATTAATGTTGAACTGATACCTTATTTGCCAAACAGTCTCCACTTGAAGCAAACTTGAGGTGATTCCCATTTTAGTGTCTACGCATCTAAGATAGTTTTTTTAGCTTTTTATTTTTTTATTGAGCCATATCTCAAATTAAACAAATAATTTAAAAAAAAAAATGTCTTACCTATACTTGTGATCTAGCTCACGCCCCTAACACATCATTTTATACCTACATTTAAGCCTTTGGCTTTGTTAATTCGAGTTCAATTTCTTGATTCTGATTGGGGCTGCAAGTCTGCAAGGGCAGTGTCTTAGGTGAATGTATCTAAGTAGATGATGACGGTTTCATGTGGGATGGTTGTTGGAATCTCTACTTTGTGGATAGGATGAAACCAAGAAAGCAAGGTTTGGTAGCCGATGAAACAATCATCCAAACACAGCAGAACACATGGCACTGGTCAATCCTAACGGAAGAACGCTGTCAGGACTCAAGGTCAGAGGCCTTCCTAATGGTCTCAAAACTCAATGTTCCCTTTTGAAAAGTGCCCAAATGCTTAGCATCTATATTATAGGGGAAGGTTTGAGCTCTTGACTGTGAGGACGTGCTGCCTCCATTGCATAGTCGGGCCAGACTGTACCGTTAGCATTTTTATTGTTCTCTTTGCATTGCTTTTCAACTTCAAACTTGTATTTCCATCGATCGATAGCATCGAACTAGTCTTGAGCAACGTCCATTCGAACGTTCCTCCCCATTGTAATCTATTGAATGTGAATGAGAGCTTTTACTGACTATTGTGCATTGTTATATTGTCTACAGATTGATATTGTGCATTCTCAAGTTAATATTTGTGCTCGTCAACGTAATTACTCATAGGCTTACTAGTGAATTGGATAGCTAGTGCCGCACGGATTGCTAGTCCGTGACAGTTGGTATCAGAGCCAAAGCTTGTTGAATGCCAACCAGGATGCAGGAACTAAATGAGCGCCTTAGCGCTATGGAGGAACGACAGGCTAGTCGAATGCATAGACTAGAAAGCAGAATGGACCAGTTGAACACTTTGGGAAAACAGATTAGTCGGTTGGATGGACTCTTTTCACTGGCAGACAGAGTGGATTCGCTGGCTGAGCACGTTGATAACTTAGAGGGAAGAACAGTTGCTATGGAAGAGTCGCCTCACCCCACAGCTCAGGTGATGAGTGACTTCCAATTACAGTTGGAGGACTTATTTGCAAGGGTTGGCTTGCTCACTAAGGCCACAGGGACGACGGATCACCCTAGGATGAAAGTGTCTGAGCCAAAGTCATATGCTGGGGCACGAGATGGGAAGGAGTTAGAGAACTTCTTGTTTGATCTGGAGCAGTATTTTCGCGCGGTGAACCCCGAATCAGAAGAAGCCAAGGTTACCATGGCGACCATGTATTTAGCAGGTGCTGCGAAACTATGGTGGAGAACCAAATATGTAGATATGGAAGAAGGTCGCATCCTTATTAGAACTTGGGCAGACCTCAAGAAGGAACTCAGAAATCAATTCTTGCCTGAGAACACTGATTTCTTAGCAAAGAGGAAGCTCCACACCATCAAACAGACAGGCAATATTAGAGACTATGTCCGACAATTCTCAACTTGCTTGCTAGATATTCGAGACATGTCTGAGAATGACAAAGTCTTCTGTTTCATGGAACAAGCTCAGCCGCTCCTACAAGCAGAATTGCAAAGGCAGAAGGTGACAGATATTACAAGTGCTATTGCGGCAGCAGAAAGGTTTAGCGATTATATGCCCATGACTGGATCCACTTCACTCAATCACTCCACAACTAGAACTGGCAGTACCAATTCAAGCTCAGGGTCAAATGCTCGCTCACCTCACCAAAACTGGGGAAACTGTCAGAACCGAGGAAACTACAATTCTCGACCGTCCAACCAGAATTGGAGTTCCAACAAAAATTGGAATGCCAACTCTAGCAACTCAAATTACAACAACAAAGGAGGGCAAAACTACTCTGGTCAGTGGAGACCATCTGCCCCTGCCCCATGCATTCTTTGCAATAGCAGGGATCACCCAACAGGCAAATGTCCATCCAAACCAGCTCTACACTCATTAATGTCCTTGCTTCAAGCATAACCTTCTAACTCGATCGCATCGAGCTCGAACCCCACCAACAGTGAGACCTCCCAGATGGGAGCTCTACGCAAGCTCAATGCTGTCAAAGGAGAAATGTATGAGCACCCACACAAGAAGGCTTTGCAATTCATCGACATCACTATCAATGGGTTCCCTTCCCAAGCATTGTTGGATTCCGGAGCGACAGACAATTTTATTGCCCCAAATGAAGCTAGACGTGTGGGTCTGAACTTAGAAGGAGATGTGGGTAAGTTGAAAGCTGTCAACTCTGAGGCAATCTCTATTAATGGTATGGCTAGAGCTGTGCCACTACAAGTTGGTCCATGGGAAGGAAGATCAAACTTCTTGGCCGTTCCACTTGATGATTTTAAAGTGATTCTTGGTCAAGAATTCTTTCGATGAGCTGCAGCAGGACCATTACCTTTCATGGACTCCTTGGGGTTTTTCGGACCTAGACTACGCATTGTACCAACCTCAATTCGACCAACAACTCATGATAGAATATTGTCGGCGCTCCAAGTCAAGAGAGGCTTGGCCAAAGGAAAAGATACGTACTTAGCTGTGACAAAGCTAGAGATGGAAGATGATACTAGTAAAATCCCTGAGGAAGTTGCCCAAGTTATTGCTAACTTCAGCGAAGTGATGCCAAATGAATTGCCAAAGAATCTACCACCCAGAAGGCTCATTGATCACGAAATTGAGTTAGTCCCTGGTGCCAAGTCACCCGCACGTAGTCCATATCGCATGAGCCCTCCAGAGCTGACCGAATTGAGAACACAACTAGATGGCTTGTTGGAGTCGGGATTCATTCGACCCTCTAAACCACCTTATGGGGCACCTGTTCTTTTTCAGCGGAAACATGATGGCAGTCTTCGCCTTTGTGTTGATTATAGAGCCTTGAACAAAGTCACTATAAAGAACAAATACCCGCTGCCGCTCATTGCAGATTTATTCGACCAAATTGGATCCGCCAGATACATCACAAAACTCGACTTGAGATCAGGTTACCATCAGGTCCGCATTGCTGCTGGTGACGAACCCAAAACTGCTTGTTCTACTAGATATGGGTCATATGAGTTCCTAGTAATGCCCTTCGGCTTGACCAATGCTCCAGCTACATTTTGTACCCTTATGAATGGCCTGTTACGTCACCTTCTGGACAAGTCTGTGGTTGTCTATCTTGACGACATTGTGGTTTATAGTGGGACTATAGACACCTACATCATTTGCGAGAAGTGTTCCAAATCCTTAGGGATAATCATCTCTTTGTCAAGAAGGAAAAGTGCTCATTCGGCCAGACCCAGATCAATTTCTTGGGTCATGTTATTGGCAATGGCAAGATTCGGATGGACATGGAGAAAGTCAAGGCAATCCATGATTGGAACTCTCCTAAGAACGTGTCTCAACTACGTTCTTTCCTTGGACTCGCAAACTATTATCGTCGCTTCATAAGGGACTACTCTAAGAGAGTTGTTGCCCTGACAAATTTGTTGAAACAAGACCGAACATGGGAATGGGATAGGCAGTGTGAAGCTTCATTCAAAGACTTGAAATTGGCCGTGATGAAAAATCCAGTATTGGCCTTGCCAGACATCACCAAGCCCTTTGAAGTACAAACAGATGCATCTGACTATGCCTTAGGGGGATTTTTACTTCAAGATGGTCACCCGGTAGCATATGAGAGTCGAAAGTTGAATGATACAGAGTCTCGTTACTCAGGTCAAGAAAAGGAATTGCTAGCCATTGTACATTGTTTACGGGTGTGGAGACACTACCTCTTGGGGTCTCAAGTCCTTGTTAAAACGGATAATGCTGCAGCAAGCCATTTCCTTACTCAGAAGATGCTAACCTCAAAGCAATCTCGATGGAAGGAAAAATTAGCAGAATTTGACTTAGTATTGGAATACAAGCCAGGGCGCACTAACAATGTAGCTGATGCACTCAGTAGAAGGGCAGACCTTGCAGTGCTAACCCATACTGGTCCGAGTCACACCATCTTGGAGAAGATCAAAGTAGACCTACAGACAGATCCACAGGCGAAGGCGATTACATAGTTGATCAAGCAGGGCAAAACTCGACGGTTCTGGATAAAAGATAGAGCAATACTCACAACTGGTAATCGCCTCTATGTTCCGAGAACTTCGGGTCTGAGGAAAGAACTTTTGAGAGAATGCCATGACACCCATTGGGCGGGACATCCAGGTTGGAGACGAACACTTGCATTGCTAGAGAGGGGGTACTATTGGCCGCAGATACAGAAGGATGTAATGGCCTATGTTCGAACCTGCCTTATTTGTCAGCAAGATAAGGTTGAAAGAGATCGACCAGTAGGCTTACTAGAGCCCCTGCCTGTTCCAATTCATCCTTGGGAAATTGTTTCCATGGACTTCATTACGGGGTTACCGAAAGTGGAGGATTTCAGAAGTATCCTTGTAGTTGTTGACCGATTCTCAAAGTATGTGACATTTGTGCCAACCGGACTGACTTGCACAGCCGAAGATACGTCGCAATTGTTCCTCAAGCATGTCGTGAAGTATTGGGGACTGCCCGAAAACATTGTTAGCGACCGTGATGCTCGCTTCACAGGAAAGTTCTGGAAGGAGTTGTTCAAGCTCTTGGGATCCAAACTTAATATGTCAACAAGCCAACATCCCCAATCCGACGGATAGATTGAGCGCTTTAACTCTATGCTTGAAGAATACCTTCGTCATTTTGTGAGTGCAAACCAGAAAAATTGGGTGGGACTACTTGATGTTGCACAATTCTGTTTCAACTTACAAAAGATCTCAGCTACTCACTCCAGCCCCTTTCAGTTAGTCACCGGTCAGCAACCATTGACACCACATACAGTGCTGACCGGATACCAAGGACCCAGCCCAAGAGCTCTTGAATTTGTCAAAGCCTGGCAGAAAAACATTGAAGTTGCTCGTGCCTATCTTGAGAAAGCCTCCCGTCACATGAAGAAATGGGCCGACAAGAAACGACGAATCGATCCTTTTGAAGTCGGGGACTTGGTATTGGTGAAGTTAGATATGTTCAACAAGTATAAACGGACGGCTAGAGCACACAACAATCTGTTTTGCAAGTATGAGGGACCGGTACAGATTATTGAGAAAGTAGGCAAAGTCTCCTATCGCGTCAAGTTACCACATTGGCTTCGTTTCACCCATCCTGTCTTCCATGCAAGTAACTTGAAGTCCTACCATGCCGATGCCGTTGATCCCACAAGAAATGTATCTACCCGAGCATTGCCTAAGCATCATACTAAGCCAGATCGAGAAGTGGAAGAAATCTTAGCAGACCGCCTTATCAACAACACAGGCCCGGATAGAGAGTATTTGGTCAAGTGGCAGGATGAACCTCCTTCAGAGATCAGTTGGGAGCAAGTCGAGCATCTACTGCCATACCTCTCAAAGTTGGAAGAGTACTTGGAAAAGTTCGCTGCGAGGGCGTCAGCGAATTGAGTGTGGGACAGTGTCAGGACTCAAGGTCAGAGGCCTTCCTAATGGTCTCAAAACTCAATGTTCCCTTTTGAAAAGTGCCCAAATGCTTAGCATCTATATTATAGGGGGAAGGTTTGAGTTCTTGACTGTGAGGACGTGTTGCCTCCATTGCATAGTTGGGCCAGACTGTACCGCTAGCATTTTTATTGTTCTCTTTGCATTGCTTTTCAACTTCAAACTTGTATTTCCATCGATCGATAGCATCGAACTAGTTTTGAGCAACGTCCATTCGAACGTTCATCTCCATTGTAATCTATTGAATGTGAATGAGAGCTTTTACTGACTATTGTGCATTGTTATATTGTCTACAGATTGATATTGTGCATTATCAAGTTAATATTTGTGCCCGTCAACGTAATTACTCATAGGCTTACTAGTGAATTGGATAGCTAGTGCCGCACGGATTGCTAGTCCGTGACAAACGCCCAGACAAATCAGGCCCAAATGTGACCCAAGTCAGGCTAGGTCCAAGTTCATTTCTATTCAGCTCGTAAGTCGGGTGCCCAAACCCAGATTATGCAAGCCCACTGTGGTATGAATGTTGGAGTTTGGCCTAGGGTAATAAGGACCAAATACATAACTCTGAATTATAGCAGGCCTAAGGTCCACTTATGCTACTCTCGGTCCTTTCAAGCATTGAGTCCCAAAGAGAGTCAAGTGCCAAAGAAGAATCAGTCATGGACGGGTTAAGAGCCCTACATAGACATAACTTGATGAGGAAAGACCCTAAGCAAGATCTCCTCCCTCCATCACACATTCACAAATAAAGTCAATAAAGGAGTGAAACACTCATTATGTAAGGTGAACAAAACGGATGAGAGAGGACACACATGCAACCCTAATTTTATAAGTTTATCTTCATCCTTGTTCAAGTGTCTGACCATGAGAGTGCCTTTGGACACTACACGGTGGTCTCTGGTTCATTGTTCATCTTTACAGGTCAAAATCAACAAGGATGGATTTGGACGCATCAATTTGGCGCCGTTCGTGGGAAGATAGTTTTCTTAAAACCAAAACAAACTTTGTTAAACTGATAGTGTTTTGAAACATGGTTACTAGCACCAGATCTCGAGCTAATAACAATAACTCGAGACTGCCAATGCTCCGATTGAAGGAGTCCCACCGCAGGACAACCCAGCTGCGTAAGTGGAATGACCACAAGACCCTGCTCCTGAAGTAGCTGCAGAAGTGGAACAACCATAAGGCTCAGCTCCTGAGTGGCCGCAGTAGACCCTTATATAGATTAGATTATGGTCCATATGAATCATCTCGCTCGAGTGCTGGAGAGACTCGCTTAGGAGCGACTACCACCGTCAGAGAATGATGGGAACCCAGACAGGCCTCTGGCCCAAGAGGATGATAGGGATCATGTTCACAAAAGAGACAACGTCCCCATTGAAGATTAGAGAGCCAACCACGAGGGGAACCCAAGAGTAGAAGAAGTCCGAGGAGACTACGCACCAAGGACTGACAAAACTGCCATCGGGAGTCCACTTTGACTTGAGCAGATCATGAATGTGTTTCTGCCAAAGAAGTTCAGCTCCCAAAAGCTTGAATTCTATGATGGAACTACGGATCCATCTGACCACTTGCGCCATTACCACCATGTAATGGCACTGAAGGAAGGTTCAGAAGCCGTCTTGTGTCGAACCTTCCCTACCAGCCTGAAGAAGGCTGCACTGACATGGTTCCACAACTTTCAGCCGAGGTCCATCGATTCGTTCCAGGCTTTGGTGAATGTGTTTATCACTTGATTGGTGGGAAGCCGATAGATCATAAAAAAACCCCATTATTCGCTCAGCCTCAAGCAGAAGCATGGTGTGACTTTTAGGGAGCATGTGGATCGGTTCAATGATGAACTGACTTTGATCGACGGTTGTAGTGATGACACATCTGTCACTACCTTCATTTCCGACCTTCAAGAGGTCAGTTTTATAATTTCCTCACTTTAGAGCATCTGACGGTCATGGCAGACTTGCTTAAAAGTGCGCAAAAATTACATTACTCTTGTGGAGATGTTAGTAGCCAACAAAGGAGGTGAAAATGAAACCAAGCACTCCTCCAAGACCCGAAACAGGGGAGAGGAGAAGAAGCATGATAGGAGGACATATCCAAAAGAAGGCGGAGTGACAACATGATTGGGTCTGACAGTGCAAAACCCGTCAAAGCCACCAACTACGTCAACTCAAAGTACCACACCTACACTCCGCTCAACACTATTCTTTCCAAAATCCCCTCCACCATGAAGAGCTGGGAGGGTATCAAGTGGCCTTTTAAGCTCAAGAACGACCCGTCTAAGCGTGATAAGAACAAGTACTGCTCTTACCATGATCATAATACTCAGGACTGCCAAAGCCTCAAGAATGGGATTGAATACTGGTAGGGTTGAAAATCGACCGACGGTTCGGTTTTTGAACAAACCACCGACCCAACCAAAATTTTCGGTTTCAATTTTTCAAAACCGAAATTGATTCAAAGATTTCAAAAACCGAGCCGAATCGTGTGATTCAGTTTCGGATCGGTTTTGTCGGTTTCAATGTCTAGCACAAAAGATATGTTTCCAAAAGCTTGCTGAACATGAAAAATAGGGAGGAACCCCAACTCATGTGCCG
This sequence comes from Berberis thunbergii, assembly GCA_003290165.1. NCBI lineage: Eukaryota > Viridiplantae > Streptophyta > Magnoliopsida > Ranunculales > Berberidaceae > Berberis > Berberis thunbergii. The sequence continues at coordinate 79,071 of QNQO01006502.1, read as the reverse complement.
GTCCCATATGATCATGGTTGGTGTTGTTAGTTCACTACCAGAAAACCCCTTTGATTGTTCAAAAATGAAGAAAAGAAAAAGAAAATAACAAGAATGTGCAACCCTAGTAAATATGATGAACCCCTAAATCTAAAAAAACTAAAGGTGAAATAGATTTATAGATCAAAAGATGTGCAGAAGAAGAATCATTCAGATCTGAAGAAAGAAATGTCATTTTACTTATCTATTTGTGGTCATATAAACTTTCACATTGCCTTGGATTATCACTGCTTAGTCAAGTAAATCTTGATGAAGGAAGAGAGTATGTTAAAGCAGGGGGAAGATGAAGAAAGAAAATAGTGTTGAAGAAGAGAGGAAATATAAGAAAGATAAAATATTGCAAGTTGTCTTTCAATATCTGACACACATCACGAGCATAACATATTTGTTAATACTGCCTAGATTTGAAAGAAAACATTTAAAACAACATAATGGGAATTGGTTCGGTTTTTTCGGGTTAAAAAACTAGAAAACCGAAAACCGACCAAACATAAATGGTTTTGACATTTAACAACCTGAACTTAATCGTTTAAAGTAAATAACCGTACAGAACCGATCGGTTTGGTTTGGTCGGTTTTTTGTACAACGCTAAATACTGAGTCTAGACATGGACGCTCAAAGACTTTGTGGGCTTTGGGGAAAAGGTGTCCTGAGAAAAAGAGAAGGAAGAATTCGTGCAGGAGGTCGAGGAAAAGACTATGGATGTTATATATGTCTTTCACAATGCATATGATGAACCAGAATAGTCCAATCGGTCATGGAAAAGAACAATCCAAGAACTGCGGACAAGGTCTTGCTATGAAGACCGCCTTATCCAGCATGCCCTAATAGAGCACTCGACCCAGGATCTGATGTTCACGACATAAGACGCCCTAGTTATAACAATCAAGATAATAAGGTGGAGTGTTAAGATATTATCATTGGTGGGAGCTCAGCTATTAGCCTGTTCCTAGAAGCATTCCACAGGATGCAAGTGATGGGAAAAGAGCTAGAGACGCACAAACAAGCCAGTCTATTCTTATTCAGGATGACAATGACTTACTGCATCTAAGCAATCTAGCCTGTTTAAAGGACCGCGATGGCGCACTAAGTGATCCAATCTGTCCAGCTTAACTCTTCTTCAGGATTAAGTTAGCATTATTATAGAAGTCTAGTGTCACGCCTCGATTTTCGAAGAAAACGAAAATCCCAAAATTCACGTAGGATTATCCGTTTCCCCAAAACTTGGAACGTGAAATTCAATAACAACAGAAACATTTAGCAGCAAAGGCAAAAATATAATTTAGAAAATAGGAACAAACTAAAATTTATAACAAAACTTTAACAGGGAAAAACTGACGTCGCTAGCCCCACTAGCGGAACTCCCGTAATGCTGTTCAAAAGTCTCTAAACCTGAAAAGCTAATCGGCTACTGATATACACATAATTATTACAAATTATGACCCTTAATTTATATATGTTAGTGCTTCAATTAATATATTTTATTCTAATTATTTCATTTTTATGTTTTTGTAGAAATCTGCGCGCGTGAACGATAAAGTCGCATTAAGGCGACAAATTTGAGAAAATGATTAATTTGTCGATTCTAGCGGTGGTACAAAAGAGTGGTTCACACATCTAAGCCTAACCCAGCTTACTTTAACCAAGCTCAAGCCCAAGCTCAAGCCCAAGCCCAGAAAGCTAGAATCCTAAACCCAGCCTAACAAGGAAATAGGGAAACCCTATTTAGGTTTCTCTATTACCTTCTCTTAAGGAGACTCTTTTCTCTCCCACGTTTTCTACCTCTATTTTCCAGCCACCATCTCCACCTCCACCAAGGCAGAGCCCTGCCGCTCTCGCCACTAACCAGCCACCGTCGTCACCACCGTCACTAACCACTGTTTCAGCTCCCTGTTTCACGCCACAAACCACCACCTCGCCACCGAAACAGGCCACCGTTCTCTCTGTCCAGAACACAGCCGCCACCACCATCTCCCTCCATCTCTCTCACCGCCACCATCACTCAAAAACCACCGCCACCACCGCGCGCACAACACCGTCGCGAAACAGGGCACCTCCCTGTTCCTCGCCCTCTTTCCTCTTTCTCTCTTCTCCGAGGTCTCTCCCTCCCTCACGCCTCTCTCTGTTAGAGCCACCACCACCACCACCGCGACAGACTCGACTCCACCGCGAGACAGGGAGCTCCCTGTTTCTCGTCTTCATTCGCGGTTTGTGTTGATTTCACTGCTTCCTCAACCTCTCTCTGTCTTCTTGCAGGTACAGGAACCCAACCAGAGGTGAGGAAGCTCGCGAGGAGCGGAGAACGGAGGCGGGAAGGGCGCTGTCGCGCTGGAGAAGACGACCCAGGGAGAGCAGCGGATTTCGCGCGGGAAATTCTGTTTTTCAGTTTTGAAAAACGGTTTTAGCTATTTGCGCCCCGGGATTTTCTAAGAGCCACCACAGAACCTTTTCAGCTCTTTTCCTCGGGATTCGTGCGCGTACAGGAAGCGATGGGTTCCTCCTCCATTGATGCTGTGACCACCACCACCATGAGTCACTAAACCCCACGCAAGGTGAAGAGGTGAACTCCTAGATGTAACAAACTAAATTAGTAATTGATTCGCTTTAAGTTTTCACGATGAATAATGATGTTTAATGATTCTCACTTTTATTTAATATAGAAATTTATGTTATTTCAGTGAGAAGGATATCATAGATTTCTTTATAGATTTTTATTACTCCGGTGATTATCTTTTCTTCTCCATATAAGCTTAGTCACGCTTTTCTTATGTGTGGAATGTTTAAGAATTAATTGATTCCGGTAGGTTAGTTATATGTGATCGTCATTTATTACGGTATTGTCTCCGGATATATCGTAAGTTTAAGATATCACATATGACAAACCTTTGTGTTTTCTTAGAAAAAGTGAAATCTTAAATTCATTTACATTAGGGTATATTAATGATTAAACGATTATTTTTCCGATTACGTCGTTTGGGATGTGAAACACGTAGTTGAGTCATCATAGCGAATCGATACTAATTGGCGTGTGAAGTCTAGGAGGGATTCTTGGAACCTTGTGATTTTTCCAATCTTAATTTTCATTAAATTCAATTTCGTATTTTAAATTTGTTAGAATTTATTAATTTTAGTTTCGCATAGTTTGTCTTCCTTAACCTTATTTTGTAGATCGTTTTTCCTCGTGGGATCGACACCCCATACTTTCGTCACTACAAAACCAACGGTCTAAAGAGACAGATTTCTACATTCACCCAAAAGAATAGCGAGACATTATATCAAGTATGGGAAAGGTTTAAGGATCTCTTGAATACATGCCTACACCATGGGTATGAGAGTTGGCGCTTAGTCAGTTATTTTTATGAGAGACTCACTAGTAGAGAGCGTCAGTTCGTTGAGATGATGTGTAATGGAGAGTTTTTGCAAAAGGACCCTGACGAGGCCATTGAGTACCTGAATGACTTAGCTGAAAAGGCCCACACTTGGACTGGCCCAAATGCTACTGAGAGCACAGATAGAACACGCCCAGCGGGAGTTTACCAACTTAGGGAAGATGATAGCCTTAGAGCCCAACTTGATAGAGTAACTAGGGAGTTAGAAGCACTTAAGACCAAGGATGGTAAGCCCGCACACACTGTTGCTAGAGTTGAGCTACAGGACGCCTGTTTTGTATGCGGGGGAGTTGAACACTTAGCACAGGATTGCCTGACCTTCACTGAGATGAGAGGGGTTTATGAGGAACAATGTAACGCCTTAGGGATGTACAAGAAGCCTTATTCACCATTCTCTAACACTTACAATTCTGGCTGGCGAGATCACCCTAACTTTAGTTGGAGGTCCGAGACCGACCAACCTACACACTCACAGGCACAACCACCTAGATCATACCCTGCACCTCCATACAATGCACAATCTAACAGAAGTTCCTTATCAGACACATTGCATGCATTTATAGAGGCACAAGGTAAAACTAATCAAAAATTTGAGGTTGCATTGACACAGTTGGCAGAGGAGAACAAGGAGATAAAAAGCCAAATAACAAAGCTGACAAGTTCATTAGCAGTACAAGCTCGGGGCCAATTTCCGTCACAGCCTCAAGCAAATCCGAAGGGACAACTTATGGCACAAACCTCTACTTCAGACTCTCAGAATGTCAAAGAGGTTAATGCCATCACTACTCGGAGTGGTAAGAACTTAGATGGGTCAAGCTCGTCCACGACTATAGGCACCTCCTCAAGTGCAAAGGAGAGCATCCTTGAGGATGAGCCCAACAAGAACATTCCAGTTTCAGTTCCTTTTCCTCAAGCACTACGACCTACTGGAACGAAATCAGAAATGCATGGTGAGATTCTAGAACATTTGAAACAGGTTAAAATTAACTTACCTTTGCTGCATGTGATCAAACAGGTACCAACTTATGCGAGGATCATCAAGGACTTATGCACTATCAAAAGGAAACATCATGTCAAGAAGACTGCATTCTTGACAGAACAGGTAAGTGCGGTGATTGAGCAGAGGACACCACCCAAGTACAAAGATCCAGGGTGTCCTACAGTCACCTGCCAGATTGGGACTCATGAGTTCGGCCAAGCCTTGTTGGATTTAGGGGCAAGTGTAAATCTGATGCCATATTCTATTTACTTGCAACTGGGTCTAGGAGAGATTAAACCCACATCCGTGGTTCTGCAATTGGCCGATAGATCAGTTAAGAAGCCAAGAGGAATAGTCGAGGATGTCTTGCTTCAGATTGATAAGTTTTACTATCCCGTCGACTTTCTTATTTTAGATACTCATTCTGTGGTTAATATGGAGTCTACAGTTCCGATTATTTTAGGTAGACCTTTTCTTGCCACAGCTAACGCTCTTATCAATTGCAGGAACGGTCTAATGAAGCTGTTTTTTGGGAACATGACTCTGGAGGTCAACATATTCAATATTAGCAAGCAACCACATGATGATGATGAGTGTCATCATACCTACATGATAGACACGCTGATATCAGAGGACGCGCTCATGAGCGCAGATTCTGAAACCTTAGAGTACCTTCTTTCTATTTCTGATTTTGAGAATTCACTTTATCCTAATAATGCTTTTGATATGGCTGTTGTTTCAGGGTTAAAGGATAAAGGAGGGCGACAATGGCAACCATGCTTTGAGGAGTTGCCAAAGGAAAGACAGAAACCACAACCATCCACAGTGGAAACTCCAAAAATTGACCTAGCTCCACTGCCCGAGGGACTTAAACATGCATTCCTTGGACCAGGTGATACCTTTCCTGTTATTATTTCTTCCGTGCTTGATAGCTCACAAGAAGAAGAATTGATTACTATGTTACGTGAGCACAAATCTGGTTGGACTATAGCTGACATTAAAGGTATTAGCCCCTTAATATGTTCCCATAGGATCCACTTAGAAGAAGGAGCTAACCCCCGTAGAGATCCTCAAAGACGACTCAACCCTACTATGAAAGAGGTGGTGAAAAAGGAAGTTTTAAAATTGTTAGATGCAGGCATCATTTATCCCATCTCTGATAGCAAGTGGGTTAGTCCAACTCAAGTAGTTCCCAAGAAATCGGGCATAACTGTGGTGACTAATGATGAGGGGGTGATTGTTCCTACTAAGGTAGTTACAGGGTGGCGCATGTGCAATGATTATAGGAAACTTAATTCTGCCACCCGCAAGGATCACTTTCCACTTCCATTCATAGACCAAAACTTAGAGCGAGTAGCTGGTCATTCTTTTATTGCTTTCTAGATGGGTATTCAGGATATTATCAGATTGAGATTGCATTAGAGGATCAGGATAAGACTACTTTCACATGTCCTTTTGGTACTTATGCTTTTCGGCGTATGCCATTTGGTTTGTGTAATGCACCGGCTACTTTTCAGCGATGCATGATGAGTATTTTTAGTGATATGGTTGAAAAATGTATGGAAGTTTTCATGGATGATTTGACTGTTTTTGGTAATTCCTTTGATTCATGTTTACTTCACTTGAAGGCTGTTTTAAGTAGATGTGAAGAGAAGGGTCTGGTGCTTAATTGGGAAAAATGTCATTTCATGGTTTCCTATGGAATAGTTCTAGGACACATAGTTTCTAAGAAAGGGATTGAGGTAGATAAAGCTAAAATTGAATTGATTTCTAAACTACCTTCACCTAAAAGTGTCAAGGATGTGAGATCCTTTCTAGGGCACGCGGGTTTTTATAGGAGGTTCATACTGAATTTTTCTGCCATCTCTAGACCATTAAGCAACCTCCTGGTCAAAGATGTCGTGTTCCAATGGACACAAGAGTGTGAGGACGCCTTTCGAACACTCATTGATAGGCTCACCTCTGCCCCTATCATGCAGCCACCAGATTGGACTTTACCATTTGAGATAATGTGTGATGCAAGCAATTATGCTGTGGGGGCAGTCTTGGGACAACGAAGGGAAGGGAAGCCATTTGTTGTTTACTATGCTAGTCGAACACTTAATGATGCTCAAAAGAATTATTCGACTACTGAAAAAGAGTTGCTAGCTGTAGTTTTTGCTTTAGATAAATTTCGTGCTTATTTGATTGGTACACCTATCACTGTTTTTACTGACCATTGCAGCTCTTAAGTTCCTTCTTTCTAAAAAGGATGCTAAGGCAAGATTGATTAGGTGGATTTTACTTTTGCAGGAATTTGATCTAACTATAAAGGATAAGAAGGGGGTCGAGAATGTTGTGGCGGATCACTTGTCTCGTTTGGAGTTCAGTGACTCTGCTAATGGCCCACCCATCCGTGATGACTTCCCTGATGAACACCTATTCGCCGTCACTCAGGTACCATGGTATGCACATATTGTTAATTACTTGGTTTCCGGCGAAGTTCCATCATCATGGAGTGCTCAAGATAAGCGCAAATTTTTGGTCGAGGTAAGAAATTTTTATTGGGATGATCCTTATTTATATTAGTATTGCCCCGACCAAATCATGAGGCGTTGTATCCCTGAAGGTGAGATTGACAGTGTTTTACATTTTTGTCATAGTGCAGCTTGTGGAGGCCATTTTTCTATGAAAAAGACCGCTACAAAAATTTACAGTCTGGATTATATTGGCCTACTTTGTTTAAGGACACTAACAATTATTGTCGTTCTTGTGATAGATGCCAGAAGTTGGGTGCATTGTCCCGGAGACACATGATGCCCCTTAACCCCATCCTAGTCATTGAGATATTTGATTGTTGGGGGATTGATTTTATGGGACCTTTTCCACCTTCATTTGGATATTTGTATATTTTGCTTGCAGTGGACTATGTGTCCAAATGGGTTGAGGCTGTGGCGTGCCGGCACAATGACAACAATACTGTTGTCAAGTTTATCAAAGCACACATTCTATCTCGTTTCGGTACACCACGAGCCATTATTAGTGATCAGGGGACTCATTTTTGTAATCGCTCTTTTGAAGCTTTGATGCGCAGGTATGGAGTTCATCACAAGGTTGCCAATGCTTATCATCCGCAGACAAATGGCCAAGCTGAGTTGGCCAATCGAGAAGTAAAACAAATCTTGGAGAAGATGGTGAATCCTGATAGGAAGGATTGGTCCTTGCGCTTTCCTGATGCACTTTGGGCCTACCGTACCGCTTATAAGACAATTCTCGGGATGTCCCCATATCGACTTATATATGGAAAAGCATGTCATTTACCTGTTGAGTTAGAACATCGCGCTTATTGGGCCGTAAAAAGCACTAACTTTGATCTCAATGATGCAGGTATTCAGCGGAAACTTCAGTTGACTGAAATTGAGGAGTTGCGGAATGATGCATATGACAATTCCCGAATATACAAGGCGAAGATGAAAACAGCTCATGATAAGCAAATTCTGAGGAAACATTTCGAGCCCAACCAACGAGTCTATCTCTATGACTCACGCCTTCATCTTCATCCTGGCAAGCTAAAATCGAGATGGACGGGCCCATTCATGGTAAAACAAGTTTTTCCCTATGGATCCATAGAAATTGAAGATCCAACAGATGGGAGAGTATTTAGAGTCAATGGGCAACGTTTGAAGCATTATGTGGAGCGAGTAGAGGTGCCAGAAGAGATCTCTCTGGTTGCCCCGGTCTACTTGATTTGATGTTCTCTACCCTATCTTTAGTTTAGGTTTTTATTTTTCTTTTTATTTTTATTTTTCATTAATTATTTTAGTTTAGTTTAGGTTGTTGCTTTTATGTTTTTCTTTTAGTGTCTCAGGTTATTTTAGGTGTTGCTATTGGAGTCACTTGGAGCTCTTCATCCCATATGTTCCTTTCTCCCGTCGGTATGAATTTCTTATATTTTGTTGACTGTGAGGACATTGTCTATTTGAAATTGGTAAAGCTTGACCATGGTAATATCACTCTAACCCTCCTCTTTTCTTTTGCCTTGATTTGTCATGATTATTATTTTATACATTGAGGACAATGTTTGATTTAGGTTTGGGGGTGTGGTTTATTAGATTTTTTTAATGCAATTTTCAAAAATCTTTGAGTTTAAAACGTATTTTACATTTAAACCGAGTCATTTTTGTGTTCTACTCAATCTCCATTGAATACTTAGATGATTATGGTAATTGTGTAAAATCTTCTTGAAAATGCATTTGAAATCCGAACTCTTGGTGAATAAAAAAAAAAAAAAAAATTCAAAAAAAAAAGAGAGGTTTTGAGTTCTTTTTAATTTTAGAGAATGATTTTGTTGCTTTAATTTTGAGAAAACACATACTAGCACGTGTCACATAATTATATTAGTGGAAAACATGATATTTGATAGTATCCTTATGTTAGATGTATTTCGTGAGACTTTTCAATTCGACTATTCATGCACTATAAGCCAAGTCAACATGATTTGAAGTTGATTAGTGAGGTATTGAACTAGAAAACTTTAGAATAATAGTGGAGACTTAACCCTTGTTAGTTTTGAGCCATTCTTTATTTCTTGAGGGTTATTAATTACATTCTGATTTTTCTTGAGTCCGCACTATTTCGTTGATGATCTCATTATTCTTGATTTTCTTATTGATTGCTTTAAGAATGACATAAAAATTGAATCTTTACACTAGAATTTCTTGCTTTATTTAGTTGAGATGTCCTAGTACTAACTAGAACTTATGAAGTGATATAGGCATTTCTTTCTTTAAACCATTCTTAGCCTTTTAGCCTACCCAATAATAAATATCCATTTGCAGCCCTTTGAGCCTTTAGATAGCCTTTTCTTTGTGATCCCCATTCCCAATACCTACTCCAACCAAGGAGTAATACCTTTATTAATTTATCCTTACCTAATTTTCTGAGAATGTATCCGGTGAGATATATTTATGGAATGGGCAAATAAAAAATAAAAAAAAAAGGATATTTCATGCGCCCTCGAAATAAAAGTGTTGGATTGTATCAATGGGGAAAAGCATGTCAAAAAAAAAAAAAAAGTGATTGAAGAAGAAAATAATGAAGAAAAAGTTAATGGTGTACAACATTGATTTGCTCTTCAATGCCCTATGTTTTATTCAAGGGTGTATCCATTCTCAGAAAATCTTTGTATCCTTTTTGTCCATTATTGTTTGCCATAATTCAAGCCCCAATATAACCTAGTAAAGACCTGATTGATCTTAAGTGAAAGTTAGCTTAATAGATGTGGAGATTGAATAGGCAAGAACTATGGTGTTTGATTCAACATTCTCAAAAGTAATCAATATTCCGGTCCATGAGATCATATTCATTTCACTCTTTGAAAATTCCGTTTTTCATGATAATTATATGTGAGACGTTTGCATTTTCCATAATATATTCATTTCATCACATATAAACTGAGTGCCCAATCTCTGAGCGTTTCATTTTTGAGCGACATGAGAGAATTGTAGTCGAAACGTCTTTTCTAAAGGTTTTTCTTGTCACATTTTTACTATGAGATGAAGAGTTATGTTGATATGGCTCCTCACACACACACACTTCGAGTTGAGAATGATTATGAAATTCATTTAACCTTTAGATACTATTAAATTATTGTACTCTATTGATATACTTTTGTGACAGTTTTAGTCTGTTGTTTTTCTCGAATGCTAAGCAATTAGAAAATTACTCTAAGAAAAATAATGAAGAATGCTCACACTTTTGCATTATGTTTTTTAGAAAATAGATTTTGTTTTATTGAGTCAGTAATGTTTGGGGGTAGCATTTCTGGAAACCCTCACGAGACTATAACTCGTCCTCTAGAGGTAATCTAGAGGTTTAAAGCCTTGTTGCACGTTAAGGTAAGTGCAACCGTGATTCCTACGAAAGTGAGTTAGGATTTTATTTTTTTATTTTGTTTTACTCGAGGACTAGCAAAATATAGGTTTGGGGGTATTTGATATACACATAATTATTACAAATTATGACCCTTAATTTATATATGTTAGTGCTTCAATTAATATATTTTATTCTAATTATTTCATTTTTACGTTTTTGTAGAAATCTGCGCGCGTGAACGATAAAGTCGCATTAAGGCGACAAATTTGAGAAAATGATTAATTTGTCGATTCTAGCGGTGGTACAAAAGAGTGGTTCACACATCTAAGCCTAACCCAGCTTACTTTAACCAAGCTCAAGCCCAAGCTCAAGCCCAAGCCCAGAAAGCTAGAATCCTAAACCCAGCCTAACAAGGAAATAGGGAAACCCTATTTAGGTTTCTCTATTACCTTCTCTTAAGGAGACTCTTTTCTCTCCCACGTTTTCTACCTCTATTTTCCAGCCACCATCTCCACCTCCACCAAGGCAGAGCCCTGCCGCTCTCGCCACTAACCAGCCACCGTCGTCACCACCGTCACTAACCACTGTTTCAGCTCCCTGTTTCACGCCACAAACCACCACCTCGCCACCGAAACAGGCCACCGTTCTCTCTGTCCAAAACACAGCCGCCACCACCATCTCCCTCCATCTCTCTCACCGCCACCATCACTCAAAAACCACCGCCACCACCGCGCGCACAACACCGCCGCGAAACAGGGCACCTCCCTGTTTCACTCCCTGTTCCTCGCCCTCTTTCCTCTTTCTCTCTTCTCCGAGGTCTCTCCCTCCCTCACGCCTCTCTCTGTTAGAGCCACCACCACCACCACCGCGACAGACTCGACTCCACCGCGAGACAGGGAGCTCCCTGTTTCTCGTCTTCATTCGCGGTTTGTGTTGATTTCACTGCTTCCTCAACCTCTCTCTGTCTTCTTGCAGGTACAGGAACCCAACCAGATGTGAGGAAGCCCGCGAGGAGCGGAGAACGGAGGCGGGAAGGGCGCTGTCGCGCTGGAGAAGACGACCCAGGGAGAGCAGCGGATTTCGCGCGGGAAATTCTGTTTTTCAGTTTTGAAAAACGGTTTTAGCTATTTGCGCCCCGGGATTTTCTAAGAGCCACCACAGAACCTTTTCAGCTCTTTTCCTCGGGATTCGTGCGCGTACAGGAAGCGATGGGTTCCTCCTCCATTGATGCTGTGACCACCACCACCATGAGTCACTAAACCCCACGCAAGGTGAAGAGGTGAACTCCTAGATGTAACAAACTAAATTAGTAATTGATTCGCTTTAAGTTTTCACGATGAATAATGATGTTTAATGATTCTCACTTTTATTTAATATAGAAATTTATGTTATTTCAGTGAGAAGGATATCATAGATTTCTTTGTAGATTTTTATTACTCCGGTGATTATCTTTTCTTCTCCATATAAGCTTAGTCACGCTTTTCTTATGTGTGGAATGTTTAAGAATTAATTGATTCCGGTAGGTTAGTTATATGTGATCGTCATTTATTACGGTATTGTCTCCGGATATATCGTAAGTTTAAGATATCACATATGACAAACCTTTGTGTTTTCTTAGAAAAAGTGAAATCTTAAATTCATTTACATTAGGGTATATTAATGATTAAACGATTATTTTTCCGATTACGTCGTTTGGGATGTGAAACACGTAGTTGAGTCATCATAGCGAATCGATACTAATTGGCGTGTGAAGTCTAGGAGGGATTCTTGGAACCTTGTGATTTTTCCAATCTTAATTTTCATTAAATTCAATTTCGTATTTTAAATTTGTTAGAATTTATTAATTTTAGTTTCGCATAGTTTGTCTTCCTTAACCTTATTTTGTAGATCGTTTTTCCTCGTGGGATCGACACCCCATTCTTTACTGCAATTGACCGCGTGTATTGTTTGGGCGTAATCAGCTACATTCCCAAAGGAATGTACCCAAGAAGCAAAAGCTCACTTGGGTCAGCAATAGAGCTGGTGTGAGATATCTTCATCCCAAAAATCAATAAAATCGCACGTGATAAACATCAAGCTAAACACAAACAACAAACCATCACACCAATAAGTAGTTCCTCAACGAGGCAAAGGTGTGATGCAAGAAAACACAATTCCAAGAATTTAGTTCCTCAACGAGGCAATCATGTCATCATTCCAATTAAGTAAAATTGCATTTACCTGTACTTACCCTATAGGAGTTGACTATGGCAAGTCGGACCTGCAGAAATATTAGTGGACTTGTCATCCTGCATAAAAAAGATTAGAAACAATGCAACGTCATTTATTCTTGTTATTTGAATTAGGTTCATGTTTTTAACAGATTGATCACTTAGACGATACCACATTCGCACCACCTCTGTGCTGAACATACATGCCCGTATGCCTTTCTCATATAAAGGAGGACTACATCACATACAAGCATGCATCGCGGATTCCCCTAACTATATAAGTACCAAAAGCCACTATTGGCTATCAATGCGCATAAACTCACGTCACATTTTTGATAGATAAATATCAAATCCTATTTTAGACATACAAATTCACTACATTTTCGCAAGACTAACCCGAAGGTTATTTTAGTTTCTCTAATAAGAAATGGGTGCCCCAACTCCGCAAGATGACCCACTGGTCATTTAGTTTCTCTAGTAAGATAGGAGAAATAATAATCAAAAGAGGTGTGGTAGTTCTAAGTGATACAAGTCCAAGTGGTTTATATTTTCAGAAATCAAGGTTTACCAATATCATTTATTTTTGATAATTCAGAATTCATCCACGATGACATTTTGTCATTTCTCAATCGATTCACAATCGTATCCACCCACATTTTTGGGGAAAACATAGCATATTCATTAATCATGCTCTATAACAACATGGCAGTCAAGTCACTCCTTCATTCAAATATCCAAATTATTCATAATGCATAAACAAGTCAATATGCATAATAATACAAATCTCCAAACATCACTATTGACTTATAGTATGAAAAACATAGTTATGAGCTACTAACTGTAGTTTAAACAAGCCAAACAAATCCATATCTAATAGCCTTTCTTAAACACTGATTTCTGTGTGAGCTAATTGAGCTTACAGTGCCTTAATAAGAAATATGACATTCAATATACCCAAATGCTCAACAAAATGTGGGAGATTGTTTCACATCATAATCAAGTCCTTCTAAGAAGTAATTGTACAATGGAAAACCAACCACACTTTAGTAGTAGCCATTAGAAGATCTAACCACTTACCATGACCTTGCGACATGATGACAATGAACTACACTATAATATTGATCATAAATTAATAACAATAGTAAAATAGAGTTTTAGCTTCAAAAACAACGTGTAATCCTCCTCTCTGTCCCACTCCTATTCTTGTACTAAATTACTTGTTCACAAACAAAACTTACAAAAGGGTGATAGGTCCTTGATTACGCAAGAACACCGCATTGTGACTATTTGCCAAAGTTTATCCAATGACTTATAACAAATTTATGATCATCTATAGATTATTCAAGTATTGACTCATATCAAGGGCAACCCTTCGTAACCCATCACTAATACAAACACTCTATTCGATGTTGCATATTCCAAAACCATAAATACCCATCACAGAATTCAAACACAAACATTGCAAAGAAACACGAACAAAATGCACAAAGAAAGCAAACCCATTCTCACAGGCAAAACCCATTCTATTTTTGTAAATTGGGGATATTCTATTTTCAAGAAACAACATGAACCAACCACCCAATCAACCAATCAAACCATCCAACAAACCCCATAAACCCAAATCATCCCAACATCATTATATTTGCAAATACGCAAACACACCCAAAATTCAAAAATAACAAGAAGAAGGAAAAACCCACAGTAAAAGAGAAAGAAATGAAGAAAACTCACTTGATGAAACCACCAATGATTTGCGCAACCAAATCCACGTCCACACGAATAGGTCAAACCAACTTCCCAGCAAGAACACAAAGTGATTCTGCGTCCACTGCCCTACTTTCCCTTAGACCTCTGTCTATTATACTCCCCAATTCAACTGCGGATTCTCCAGGACGCTCTGCCTCAAATGAAGGATCAGCCATAGGTGAAAACTCAGTAAATATTGAAAGTGATCCTTTGTTTGGTCTGTCACGGTAAAGTTGTACAAGTTGAGCAGTCACAAAGCCCATCACATGAGTTTGGCCTAGTTGCACTTCAGATGAACCATCCTCTCTTCTAAACTTGACAAGTAAGCGGCGATAATCAAAAGGGTGTCTTCCATCAACTCGGAGGTCTGAGAGTAATGCAGTCTCAAGGCCAATCTCACAAAGTCGCCACTTTTGACACATTGCAATTGCAGTATCAGGAGAATCATTCCTGAGACCACTTTCAAGACCTTGTACAATTGCTGCCCTCAGATCCATAAGAGATTGCAAAGAAGATAAGAACAAGCAAAAAGAGAAGATCAATAGTTAAGAACAAAACCTTTTGTGGACAAGGGGCTAAGAAAACGAACCCGACCCATTGAAGTGTTGTGTGGTCTGAAGCTTGATTGATAGAGATTGAGCATGAGAGTGGAGTTAGCCAAGAACCGGACGTGTTTGTGAATCAAACAAGACCTACAGAAGAACCCCAAGATTGCTTATTCAATCATCTTGCTCTGCAAACCATCGTCAACAAACACCTTCTTTTCCCTTCAGATCGACCTCTTTCAGATCACCCACACTTCTCTTCACCGCCATCGAAGAAGAAAACATAAAGGAGGAAAAGATGAAGGAAGAAGGAGAAAGAATAAGGAAAAGAAAATAAAGTTTTCTTTTTATAGGGTGAGTGGCTATTCGCCCCCACTGAACTTCTGAAAACACCCACCTTCTAAACTCACCAATTAAAATCCTAAATTTCGAAATTCACATTCAATTAAATGTAACCCTATTTTATTTAATTCAAAATAAAATAAATTAATTTTTACGAAATTCAGGGGTGTTACATCTAGTATGTTCGGACCAAGAAAACTTCTCCGCAACTTAACTCCTATCCAGGATTAAACTTACTTTATGATAGAAGTCTAGTCTGTTTGGACCAAGATGACTTCTCTACAACTTAACTCCACTTTAAGATTAATCTTACTTTATTATAGAAGTCTAGTTCGTTCGAACCAAGATGATTTCTCTATACTCCTCTTCAGGATTAAGCTTACTTTATTATAGAAGTCTAGTACATTAGGACTAAGATGACTTCTTTGTAGCTTAACTCCTCTTCATGATTAAGCCTACTTTATTATAAAACTTTGTTAATTAATCTCCAATTAGTCTTTTCTCGCTAGTAGAGCGTTACGAGTTTTTTTAATGAAAAATGACTTATAAGGCCAATTTTTTGTAATTATAGACCACATCACACTCTAATAATTGAAAATGCCTCAAATGTCCATTTTTAATAATTAAAGACTCTTAAAAGCCACAAATCCAATCCATGGTTTAAAAAAATTAGAAAGTCATTCTTACCCTTTAACTTAAGTGATCAATTTTCAAAATTAATTCACCTTCTTAAAACCAATCATAAGTTTTCTTCTAGATTTTTTTTAACTTCCAGATTACCGAGCAAGAAACTCGATTAGTTGTGTTTTAATGACATGAAACAACTTTGAAAAAAATATCAACTTCCAAATTACTGAAAACTAATTCAGTTAATCTAACTATTACCTTTTGCATGAGATAACATGTGCAATGCACATGCCAAGTCTCAAACTTATCTAAATTTCATCTAGGTGCCATGATTGTTTTGGTGGATTTCAATGTCATCAACTAGTCTTAATAATACAACAAAAAAAATATGATTTTCATCATACTTCTTCCTCAAACCAATTTTAGAAAAGCCTTTCCATTGCTGCAAAGAAGAAAACGAAACAACAATAAGTCGTCAGAGCATAATGGGTTGCTACTGAAAGGGTTTGACTACCTCTCAACTTCTCTTTCAAAATTCACATCTCACATAAATGCATCCTAGTTTATTTTCCTACTGAAGACGACCCGTGTAGGCCACCAAATTAGACATGCTCCTCCTCTAGCACTAATTTAGTAAATAATAATGATAATGGCTGGTAATGGTGATGGTTCAGTAAATATGTTGATAATCATGGTTCCTTGATTAATGGTTCATCAAATCACATCATAATCTCAGTGATTCAATCTACTACTGGTTTTCATGTTGTGATTATCAAATTGATCGTTGGCACCAATTGGAAAAGCTCAACACAATATTTGATTTGGTGGCTTGGTAAGTACCTCTTCCTCAACCTTTTTTTTTTTTTTTTTTTTTATCTTATTCACAAACTAATTTTCTTCTTCTTGTATGTAGAGATAGAGGGAGGAAATGTTGATGGAAATAAAGAGAAAAGCTAGGGCAAGCAAAACACACAAAAGGGAAATGGGTAAAGGAAGGTGGGGAAGGAGGATGGGGGTTGGTCGTGCGGTGGGTGCAGGTGTGTGAGTGAGAATTGGGAATGGGTAAGTGGGGCAAAGACACAGTGGAGGATTCAAATATAAGGGGAATAAGATGAAGAAGTATGATGAAAATCGTTTTTTTTTTTTTTTTTTTTTAAGACCATCCGATGACTTTGGGATCTGTAAACTAATCATGACCCTTAGATGAAATTTATATATGTTTTAGATCTGGCATGTGCATTACACATGTTGTCTCATAGAAAGGGTAATTTTGTATTTTGAAAGAGTTTAATAAGTCATTGGTGGTCAATGTAGTTGACTGTTACATTTTAGGGGCTCGAATAAATTAGTTTTTTAAATGAGTGCCATATTCAATTAGATATAAACTAATGAGGGCCTATAATTTTCCTTAAATTGTGAGATGTGATGTTTACTACTTCAAATATTCATTAATTTTCAATTTTTCTTCGTTGTAGTAAACATATTACTAGGAAGGATAGAGAAAATATGTTTTTAAAATACATGCTGATTAATTCCGAGCAATCTTGATTAATCCCTATTAATCTCATAATGCTTCTAAACCGATTAGGGTTCAATTAACGATTTAACTTCATAGTTATGAAAGTCTAGTCCGTTTGGACCAATAGGACTTCTCCAAAGTTTACTTTCTTATAGAAGTCTAGTCCGTTCGAACCCAGGCGACCCAGGTGACTTATCTGTAGCCTAACTTCTCTTCAAGATTAACCTTACTTTTTTATAGAAGTTTAGTCCGTTTTGACCAAGGTGACTTCTTTATAACTTAACTCCTTTTCATGGTTAATTTTATTTTATTATAAAAGTCTAGTCTGTTCGAACCAAAACGACTTCTCAACATCTGAACTTCTCTTTAGGATTAAGCTTACTTTATTATAGAAGTCCCTCTTTAAGATTAAACTTACTTTATTATAGAAGTCTAGTCCATTCGGACCAAGAAGACTTTAACGTAGTTTAATTCCTCTTCAAGATTAAACTTACTGTTATATAAGTCTAGTTTGTTCGGACCAAGACGATTTCTCCATAGCCTAACCCCTCTTTAGAATTAAGCTTACTTTATTATAGAAGTTTAGTCCGTTCGAACCAAGACAACTTTTCCACAGGTTAACTACTCTTTAGGATTAAGCTTACTTTATTATAGAAGTCTAGTATGTTCGGGCTAAAACGACTTTTCTACAGCTTAAGTCCTATTCAAGATTAAGCTCACTCTATTTTGTTATAGAAGTCTAATCTGTTTGGATAATCACAACTTCTTTGCAACTTAAGTTTTCTTCAAGATTAAGTTAACATTTTTGTCAAGGCATAGTCCGTTCAGACCAAAAGGACTTCAGCTAGCCTAAGTCTCGCCTCGGATTGAGATGGCCTCAATTATCTAAGTCCAGTCATAAATGAAAAGTCTTGGTGACTTATCGATCTACTCAGCCTAGTCTAAATAAATATAAAATGGCAACTACAAAATGAACTCAAACATGAGACAAAGAAAATGCAATTCTTATTGATAAAAAGTTCACTACAATAACTCCGCTCATAGGGTGGGATCAAACTTAGCTGGGACAGACAAAACAGTGTCAGCGGAGGTCTCCAGAACGTTAGGATTGAAGGCTAACTCTGTTACACTTGTGGGTCAGCTTCAGGGCCACCTTGTAGAGAAGGGGAAGATTCATTCACTTCTTCAAAGTGACCAAAGGCCAGTGATTTCTGATCATCCTGCTCAATCAAATCAACCGGCTCTTGCCTACTTACAACAACCTGCTTGAATTGAACAAAATCAGCAAACTCAAGGAGTTCCCTCTCTCGAGCTTCCAATTGTGCTCTTGATTTAGTTAACTCCTCGTTGGCCCTGACCAGCCTGCCTTCACAATACGTTAGCCTACGATCAGCCTCACCAACTTTCGTACTCGGAACCCAGCTTTTGAACGACATGGAACATCTGCAGCTCGTTCGCATTCCAGAACACTCTGAGCATCGACAACGACCTTTAAAGTGAACTCTAGCCGGTCAGCCATCATGGTATGCTCAACCACCGATTTGTTCTGATTTTCTTGAACCTTTTTCAGTTTCGTCCTAAGATCGAATTGGGCGGCCAACGCCTTTGTCAGACTTCCTAGCCTTTTTTTTCAACTATCTAAGTCAGACTGAGCAACCAACACCTTGTTAAGATTCTCCTGAGCCTCATCCACCTGAGTTCCCAGATTCGGCTGGTAGTCAATTGCTTTTCCAGAGAATCCACCTTGAAGAGAGTGTCTGAGAGCTTTAACTGTTGCTCAACAAACATCTTCTTCAAAGCATAAAAACTCTGCCTTTTGCAGTTTCTACCTCAGTTCCTACCATTCCAGCATAGTTAAAGTGGTCCATTCCCGGATCAGAAAACGCATACGAAGCTATAGAGGCTAAGTATGGAAGGAAACAAAATGGAAGCTAGACTAAAAGACAATTGCTAACTTACTAGCATCGTTTGTTTTTGTCCATGATCAAGGTGATCCCCTACAGTTCACTCCACTAGCGGTGCTCGGTTGACCAACCAAGAGAACCGGTCCTTCATGTACTGGATGGAACCCGCTCTGTGGTCAACCTCATGATGCAAGATGTGCTTGCCATCAGAGCCAATTTGGAAAGTACCCGAAGCAAGAAAGTTAACTTGAGCGTCAACATGGAGGACCATGAGGTTAGGGATCAATTCGACTACGCGATGTCCAAAAAGGGGGGAACACCTTTTCCCTTGAAAACAGTAGAAGGCGGAGAAGTTGGGCAAATCAAAGTCTTGCGGGTCAGGATGAAAAGATTTGGATTCAGGCAAATGTTCAGTCCGTGGATCAATCCTAAGCATCGGGACGATGAGCTCCACCTCACCTTGCAAACCTCTGGATCCACAGGCAGATCATGGGTAGGGACTCCCAAAGCGGACTGCCACACTCCGGAAATGGCAGAAACTTTAAATGCAACTTGGAGAAGTTTGTTAGAAGCAATATTAGCCTGCTCGGTGCTCATCTTGTTGGGTTTGTCTATCCCTGCAAGGCGAGACATTTTTTTTCTCCATGACAGTAGCAGAGCATGAAGAGCAACCTGCTCAGCAGGAGCTTTCATGGCCTTCTTAAGAGGACTACCTGACTCAATCGTCACCTCTTTACTCGTATGACTAGGAACTACAACCAAGGCCTGCTCCACAAGATCTCTCTTCTTGGCAGTCAGTAAAACAAAAAGAGCAATCTGGGCATCTCCAGTCTTGATCTTTTTGGACTAACGGATTGGAAAAATCAGCACCTCCAAAACCTTCCTCTTAGAAGGGCGAGACATCTTCACCATTTTCCATTTCTTCGGTTTAGATGCTTGGACCCTTGTCCCAAAAGACGAGCCCACTTGAGTAGTAAGAGTCTGCCCACACTATCAGTCCCTCAGGAAAATAGGCGGCTTCACCAGATATTATATGGTGTGAGGACATCCATAATAGGCATCAATGGCAGACCAAGAAATTTGGCCTTCACATGTTCCTTGACGAAAGAGAATAACAGAGTCATGCGTTCACAACAAGTCAAACAACAACAAATATTGAATTAAAATAGAAGCAAAAGGAATACATGGAACTTACTTAGATCTCTAAAGTTTCGAATCATCAATTGGCCATTAGAAGTGAAGTCTGGATCTCGCGGAAGCAAGAAACAACACTTCTGCCAACTTTTGAAGTCATCTGGAAGATCACTCAGGCAAGAGGGCTTCCTCAGAGAGTGGATTCCATGATGATTCATCATGATGGAGGTCAGTGAATGCAACAACTTTGTCAAAATATGGAGCCTAGCCTCATTCGCCTTGATTAGAGTTACAATCAGGATCCTCTACCCATTCGGTGACATCTGGGCTAGGGGAATACCGTGGTAGAAAACACCAAATGGCGTTAGGGATGGGGAAGCTCAGATCAACTTTGAACATGATCTTGTACAGACAGACATACCCCTCGTTCGGACAAGTTTGAAACTCACCTTCCACAAGGAGCGATAACTTCAGATTATCAGGAATCTGATACAGTTGATGGAACTCAACTAGATCCTCCTCCGTCATCAACGACAACCTAAAGAAATCAAGTCAAGCCGAATATCATTATTTGGAAAATTTACTTTTTCCAAACATGATTGGAAAATAGGAAGGTTTGCATTTGATCCGAATTGGAAATTTTGAAAACAAAACACAGTTCAAAGCTCTGGAAAGTAAAAAAATAAAACTCCAGCAAAACAGGCTTAAATTAGCTTGACGTGTAAGAGAAGCAATCACCCAAACATTGCATCAGCATTAAATGCAGCGTAGAAGTCGAAATGTGCCATCATGGTGTTGCATGGGCTGCCACGTACAAAGTTAGTGTCGTTGTACTCAACGTCACTAAGTAGGGGGAGTAATTGATGAGACATCAAAATAGTCATCCAACCACAACCGAACTCGTGGCACATGTCAACCCTAATGGAAGGAATCCCGGACAGACCAGGCCTAAGCTTGGTCCATGTGATTCCCAAGCCTGATCAAAGTCAGGCCCAAACTTGATCCAAGGTCATTTCTATTTAGCCCGTAAGTCAAAAGCCCAAACCCAGATTATGAGAGCCCATTGTGGTATGAATCTTGGAGTTTGGCTCATGACAATAAGGCTCGAACACAAACCCATAAACTATAGCAAGTCCAAGTTCCACTTATACTACTCTTGGTCCAATCAAGCATTGAGTCCTAAAGAAAACCAAGTGCCAAAGAAGAATCAGTCATGGTCGGGTGAAAAGCCCTACATAGACATAAATTAATGAGGGAAGATCCTAAGTGGGATTTCCTCCTTCCATCACGCATTCACAAGTAGAGTCAATGAAGGAGTGAAACACTCTCATTATATAAGGTGAACAAAACGGATGAGAAAGGTCACACATGCAACCCTAATTTTATCAGTTTATCTCCATCCTTGTTCAAGTGTCTTTACCATCTGAGTGGCTTTGGCTGCCACAAAGGTGGTATCTGCTTCACCGTTGTTCATCTTTGTAGGTAAAAATCAACAGGGAAGGATTTGGATGCATCAATAGTTTTGTATAATGGTGGATCTTAGAGCAAAGTTTGGTAGATTTGTATATTAGAAATTTTGCCGAAGAATCACTTCTAGTTTGTTATTTGTCAACATTTTGAATATGATATGTTTTGCCTCTAATTACTTAAAAGTTCAAACTCTTGAGAAATAGAATCCCTAGTTTTAGTTTATTATATACTAGCTAGCCAGTGCTTAATGACATACGCAATATTTTCCTTTTTCTGTTTTTCTTGTTTACACAAAAAGTACTAAGAGGACTTCTCTATAGCTTAACTCTTCTTCAGAATTAAGCTTACTTTATTATAGAAGTCTAGTACATTAAGACTAAGACGACGTCTCTGCAGGTTAACTTCTCTTCATGATTAAGCTTACTTTATTATAGAACTATGTTATTTAATCAGTGATTAATCTCATATTAGTCTTTTTTCGCTAGTAGAGCGTTACGATTTTTTTTAATTAGTCATTTTCTCGCTAGTAGAGCGTTACAATTTTTTTTAATTAGTCGTTTGAATAATCTCTAACCAATTAATACGCGATAATTGACGATTTCTCGCCGAGTTACCGAGTGGTCAATGACTCATTATAACATAGAAACGTTAATGTTATTTTTTTTAACAAATTTTCATAACCTCATCAATACTCTACCATAAGACAATACCAAGAGTGTCTGACGAGGCTAGAAAAAAAAAACTCAAAGAGAATACATAAAAAAAAAGATCTAAGCGAAAAGAAAAATAACGACCAAAGAAAAATACCAACCAAAACTAAATAATATGGAAAGCTGGCCATTTATCTAACATCGATTTTTTTTCTTATAATTTTTCTTAAATTGGGAGATGTTATGTTTACTACTTCAATATTCATTAATTTTCAATTTTTTTTCTTGTAGTAAACATATTACTAGGGAGGATAGAGAAAATATGTTTATAAAATACATGCAGATTAATTCCGACTAATCCTAATTAATCTCTATGAATCTCATAATGCTCCTGAGCCGATTAGGGTTTGATTAACGATTTAACTGCATAGTTATAAAAGTCTACTTTGTTCGGACCAAGAAGACTTCTTCAAAGCTAACTCATGAAGAGGAATTAAGCTTACTTTATTATAGAAGTCTAGTTCGTTTGGACTAAGACGACTTCTTTGTAGCTTAACTCCTCTTCAAGATTAAACTTACTTTATTATAGAAGTTTAGTTTGTTTTGACCATGGTTACTTTTCTATAGCTTAATTCCTTTTGATGATTAAGTTTTCTTTAGTATAAAAGTCTAGTCTACTCGAACTAAGACGAATTCTCAACATCTGAACTTCTTTTTAGGATTATGTTTACTTTATTATAAAAGTCTCTCTTTAGGATTAAACTTACTTTATTATAGAAGTCTGTTCTTTTCGGACCAATATGACTTTTCCACATCTTAACTCCTCTTAAGGATTAAGCTTACTGTGTTATACAAGTCTAGTTCGTTCGAACCAAGATGACTTTTCCATAGATTAACTCCTCTTCAGGATTAAGCTTACTTTATTATAGAAGTTTAGTCCGTTCGGACCAATACGACTTTTCCATAGGTTAACTCCTCTTTAAGACTAAACTTATATGGAAGTCTAGTCCCTTTGGGCTAAAACGACTTCTCTACAGCTTAAATCCTATTCAAGATTAAGCTCACTCTATTTTGTGATAGAAGATTAGTCTATTCAGATAATGACAACTTTTCTACAACTTAAATCTTCGTCAAGATTAAGTTAACATTATTGTCAAGGCATAGTCCGTTTAGACCAAAAGGACTTCATCTCAGCCTAAGTCTCCCGGATTAAGACAGTCTCGATTATCTAAGTCCAGTCATAACTGAAAATTCTTGGTGACTTATCGATCTACGCGGCTTAGTCTGAATAAAGATCAAAATGCAAGTACAAAAATGAACCCAAACATGAGACAAAGAAAATGCAATTCTTATTGATAACAAGTTCACTACAATAACTCCGCTCATGGGGTTGGATCAGACTTAGCAGGGACAAAAAAAGCAGTGTCAGCGGTGGTATCTAGAATGTCATGATTGACGGCTAACTTTGATACACTTGGGTCAGCTTCAAGGGGCCACCTTGCAGAGAAGTGGAAGATTCATTCGCTTCTTCAAAGTGACCAAAGGTCAGTGATCTGTAATCAGAGATGTCATAGTCTTCATGATCCTGCTCAATTAGATCAAACGACTCTTGTCTATCTACAACAACTTGATTGAAGTGAAAAATATCAATAGACTCAAGGAGTTCCTTCTCTCGATTTTCCGACTGCACTCTTGCGTTGGTAAACTCTTAGTTGTCCCTGACCAGCCTGCCTTTATAATACATTAGCCTACGATCAGCCAAACCACTGTTTGCGTGCTCGGAACCCAACTTCTAAATGACATGGAACATCTGCACCTGAGATGCCTCATGAAGAAATCTCTAATGATAAGTTTTAGCTTGTTCGCCTTCCAGAGCACTCTGAGCATCGACAATGACCTTCAAAGCGAACTCTAACCGGTCAGCCATCATGGTCTGTTCAACCATTGTTTTCTTTCAACTCTCTTGAACCTCTTTCAACTCCATCCTCAAATTGGACTGGGCAGCAAACACCTTTGTCAGACTCTCCTGGACTTCTTCAACTGAGTATCCAAGTCAGACTGAGCAACCAACGCCTTGTTCAGATTCTCCTGAGCCTCATCCAGCTGAGTTCCCAAATTACCTCGAAGATAGCATCTGGGAGCTTTAACTGTTGCTCAACAAACACCTTTTCCAAAGCATAAACTCTATTTTGTGCAATTTCTACCCTAGTTCCCACCATTCCAGCATAGTTAAAGTGTCGTGATTAGAAAACGCATACGAAGCTATGAAGGCTATGAAGCCGAATATTGATCTTGGGAAAACTTACCTTTTCCAGACATGATTGGAGAAGAGGAAGGTTTGCACTTGATTCGGCTTGGAAAGTTTGAAAACATAACATAGTTCAAAGCTTTGGGAAGTAAAAAGATCTAACTCCACCAAAAACAAGCTTATACAAGCTTGACGTGTAAGAGAAGCAATCACTCAACCACCGCATCAACATTAAATGCTGCATAGAAGCCGGAATATGCTATCATGGCATCGCACAGGCCGCCACATACAAAGTCAGTGGCCTTGTATGTGACCCCACTAACTAAGGGGAGTAATTGATGAGACATCAAAACAATCATCCAACCACAACCGAACACATGGCACATGTAAACCCTAACGGAATAAGGCCCGAACTACCTAAGCTTGATTCAAGTTAGGCCTAAACCAGGTCCAAGTTCATTTCTATTTAGCCCATAAGTTAGGTGTCCATACCTAAATTATGCGAACCCACTGTGGTATGAATCTTGAGATTGGCTCAGAATCATAAGGTCTTGAACATATGCAGTTAAAATGGCAATACGCCCATATAACTTCTCAATAATGCTTAACCGGGGGGGGGGGGGGGGGGGGGGGAGGGAGCCTTTATGTTTTGGCATTATCACATTTCGTTATCATGGCTCTGATAAAACGACCGTTATTTATATAATGTTTTTTTTTTCAATAACACTATTTTAACATTTTGTTCTAATACATAAAAAAAAAAAATACCCATTTCATTTTTGATTGAACTATAACCCTAAACTCAGAGGAAAGAAGAAGGACCAGAGCTCGCCACCCCCGATCGACAGAGAATAAGACCTTGCCATTCGACAGAGCACGAGAAAGGAAGAAGAAAATAATAAAAAAGACAATCTGTTGCGATCTCACTCTCAAATGAAGGGAAAATTTATTTTATTAATCTTTTGATGTTTTTTAATTTAATGTTATGAGCATGGTTTACGTTTTTGACTCTATAATACATTAATACTTAGCGGGAGTATAAAAAATATACTTAAAATATATATATTCCGTTATATTACATTATAACCTATAACGCTATTGGACCGTTATGAGTTTGTTATCCGTTTTAACTACATAGCCCTGAACTATAACATGTCCAAGGTACACTTATGCTACTCTCGGTTCAATCAAACATTGAGTCCTAAAGAGAACCAAGTGCTAAAGAAGAATCAGTCATGGACGGGTGGAGAGCCCTACATAGACATAACTTGATGAGAGAAGATCCTAAGCGATATCTCCTCCCTCCATCACGCATTCACAGGTACAGTCAATGAAAGAGTGAAACACTTTCATTATATAAGGTGAACAAAACTGATGAGAAATGTCACATATGCAACCCTAATTTTACCAGTCTATCTCCATCATTGTTCAAGTGCCTAACTGTACCATCAGAGTGCCTTTAGCTGCCACAAAGATGGTCTCTGGTTCACTGTTGTTCATATTTACAAGTCAAAATCAATAAGGAAGGATTTGGATGCATGAGTAGTTTTGCATAATGGTGGATCTTAGAGCGAAGTTTGGTAGATTTGTATATTAGAAATTGTGCTGAACAATCACTTCTAGTTAGCTATTTGTCAACATTTTGAATGTGATTTTTTTTTTTGCCTCTAATTACTTAAAGTTCAAACATTTGAGAAAGAGAATCCCTAGTGTTAGTTGATTCTATACTGGCTAGCCAGTGCTTAATGACATAAGCAGTATTTTCCTTTGTGTTTTTCTTGTTTACACCTCCGTATTTCATAGTTAGTTTTATTAATGTGAGTTTGTATTGCTCTTTCAACTTCGTAGAATCAAAATGAGCTTGAGGTCAAAATTTTCAAGGAAAAGAGCAGGACTTGAGGCTAATTAGGTATTTGAAGCTGTATGCACCTTTTACTCTAAGGGCGTGTTTGGTTGCATGGAATCCTATATCATGGGAATTCATGAGGGGACCACTACATTTTAGGCTAAATTGATATATCACTCCACATCCACCATTTGGTTTTGTGATCAATGGTGGGAATGAAAGTCCCATGAACATGGGAATCATATGCCTTAGGGGGCCAAGGAGTGAGATTCCCATGTTTATGGGACTTCCATTCCCACCATTGATCACAAAATCAAATGGTGGTCAAATGGTAAATGTGAAGTGATATATTAATTTAGCCTAAAATGTAGTGGTCCCCTCATGGATTCCGATGGCATAGGATTCCATGCAACCAAACACACCCTAAGGTACACTGTCAACCACCCAAAAAAATTGGCTAGCCATTCCTCATCGTAAATCATGCTTGAGATACAACGGGTTGAACTTTTGTTTAAGTGGCTTACAATAACGTGGTACTTCGTGTTGTTCTTCATGATATATAGTATGAACTGGATTTTACATTTCTTATATCATTATTTTGGGCCTCCGGTCATATATGTAGTTTGCAACTATAAATAACTTCATAATGTGCTTTACTTTTTTATTTTTTTCGCTCTTTAAATGTGGAGGCAATGATTTAGGTTATTAGTTATCTTATTATCTTTGACAAAGTGAAACTTATGCAATAGCAATTGGTAGTTTGGGAATCATATATTTGGTTGGCATTTTCCAGAGCTTGCAAAGATCGTGCGAAGTGACAATCTCTATTCCAAGGTGGTGAGATTGATGGAAACCATACACATGCTGCCAATCTTGATTTCTGGGAGGTATGTTAACTTTCAAGCTTTCCAAAATGACTATTTGTATCTTGTATTGGGAACAACCATCAAATGGTACTTGGAAAGCAAGGATTGTGTGTATCAACATTGCGAGATTCAGTGTACTTGTAGTCTAAAGATTTCTTTGCAATATTTATGCGGGGAAGATGGGTATTGGAGTTTCATTGGTCTCTTGATATCTCTAGAATCAATTTTCTCATATTTCTTGGTTTGTCTTTATCTCATGAAGTAATACAAAACTCTATGGTTCTACATATGATACTACTTATCGAATACCTCGAAACAATTATAAGTGTTGCAAGCAAATTTTTATGGAAAATAATTTTTAAGGCCTACTTCTTCACAAAATAGACCATTTAGATATCGTAGTTGATGTAATAGCTAATTTGTGTCTACTTTTATAACCGACAATGACTATTTTATTAACTCAGGTTAACTCATAAAGTAATAGGATATATTTACCCATTCTAAAAAAAATAAAAAAACTTAATTTTATACTTTTATGACTAACAAAGACTATTTTGTTAATTATATATATATATATATATATATATATATATATATATATATATATATATATATATATATATATATATATATATATATATATATATATTAACCCTTCCACCCCATGCCACTGGTAGGTATCGATATTAATTATTCTAATTATAACAACAAATTATAATTTTTTGTATAAGTTTTCATTGACTGACAATTTAATCAAATTATTATGCTAATGGTTTTGTAAACTTTTCATAGTGCAGTTAATGATGATTAGAAATTTGGTCTTAATTAATTAATAAAATCAATTTTATTAATTTTTCATAAATTTTTACATTCCAATGGAATTATAACGTAATTATTATATATGTAATAATAACAAGTGATTCACTAATCGCTTTTTCTCCGTGAATGATAACAGGAACCTTCTTATAAACATGATTACTCTGCACAAACAAATGACTCTTGCTGCCTATAGTTTCTTCTACATATTTGTATTTCACTCCCTTGATTTCAAGTGCCTATCTAATCCTGTAAACAAATGGACTCACTCATAAACCCAAAAGCTTCACTTAATCATGTTTCTCCATGCCAACTTCTTTTTTCAATAGTTTACAATGTCATTTGATCATTATTTATACACACAGATGATACTATGAAGGCCCATTAGGCATCTAAATTTGACTAATAAGTTCATGTGTAACTAGAGGTTTGGGAGCCACCTTTCTCACCACCAACAATCAATGACTGCAAATCAATAGGTTTCCAGATGACAAATTATTTTTTAATTTCTTTTTTGAACCAAAAAAGACTTGATATGTAATATTTTCATTACAAATTCTAAATGTTTAGGGAAACTAATAAATTGATGGAAGCATACATTCTTCAAGAAACCAATGATTGAACTTGGAGGAAGTTGGGAAGATGTGAGACTTCCTACTTCTTCAACTTTGACATTACCATTGCCACACTTACAAGTTTTTTTTTTTTTAGCATCAATGGTTCTAAGTATAGGAAGAAAAGAAACTTGACATGGAGTATCTAAACAAAAGAATCATTAATAAAGAGTCATTGTTAGTCATAAAGTATAAATTTAAGTTTTTTATTCTTTTAGAAAAGATAAATATATACATAACTTTATAAATTAACCTGAATTAATGACATAGTCCTTGTTAATCATAAAAGTATAAAGTAGGAATGAAAAATCATTTTCCGAAACTTTTATTCTTGCAACCATATTTTAGGTTTTTAGCTTTTACTTTCACTTCACTTATACCAATTTCCTTTTTATTTCTTTTTAATGTCATTTTTACTGACGGATGCTCCACGAAGTGGGTTATAAATCAGTGTATGTTCTTGCAGGGTGTGGTTTACTTTGGGATTTGTTGATAGTGCAATATTTACGAGGTGTATTTGGTGTCAGTGTTTCCATGCCGCCGGGTTCCTAATTTGATGCAATCCTTTGAGGGATAGGGGGATTCGGGGCGGCTCCTGCGCATTGTGCACAGGAGGACGTCCTGCGCAGGAAGCATAGCCGTCGGATCTGATCCAACGGCTCAGATAGATGGATTTCAAAAATAATTTTTTTTTTTTTTTTTTTGAAATCCAATTTTTTAAATCCTTCGATCTAAACCGTTGGATCTAATCCAACGGCTGTGCTTCCTGCACAGGATGTCCTCCTGCGCATTGTGCACAGGAGCTACCCCGGGTCCGGGATAGGGGGCTAGTTTTATTATTTGCTGCAGCTCCTGACTATGCATATTTTCCCATGTACTCTTACAGTTTCAGATTATGATGATTCTATCTAAACCATTATGGACCTAATAAGCCAAGTCTTCCCATGAAAAAACAAGTATTTGATTATGATCACACCCGTACGACTTGTTCTACACATTTTTGGTCTGTTATCTAAGTCCTTATTTGTTGTTGTATTAGTCGGAGTACTTGCTTTTGTTGGTAAATCAAGGCGTTGCTCAAGTTAGTGAATTATCATGTATTGAATTTCATAATTAACTTAAAATGCATCATTTGATGAAGTTAATAGTTTCAAAAATTGATGAAACTTTTTGGAGAGAAAATAAAATTTCGATTTAAAATTGGTCATGAATCTGTGTCCCTTAATAACCTACTCTTTATTGTATCATAAATTCTAGCTGGTCTGGAAAATCGGCCTGGTTTGTTGCTTGAGTGTCCCTCCTCACACCTCCTTAAACACACAATTCCAAAAAGTGTTTAAGGAGAAGGGGTAAAAATGTATTTTTGCCCCTCCCAGACAGCAAACCAGACCAATTTCCCAGACCAGCTAGAATTTTTCGATAGACTTGAAAGAGGTAAAACCTTTTTTTTTGAAGTGTCTAATATGAACCTATGCCCCTTGATTCTTCAATAGATGGATGGTATTTCATAGGACTCAATAAAAAAAACTAATTAAAACCGACAATTTTAATTTGGTTTTTGTTTCATTTGGTTTGGTTCAGATCATAAAAATTAAGACTTTTTATTTATTTATTTTTGTAATAATATGTCATTATACTAATAATACCCTTCTATTTTTGTAATAATATGTCATTATACTAATAATACCCTTCAGAGGGGGATGAAACCCCCCGTACAAATTAGAAGAAAGAGGAGGAACACCCTATTAGCACTTCCTTCATCGGCACACAAGTGCACAACATATTTATGAGTTACAAAGTTTAATACCAGCAAAAATTCATGACAAGTTGGCCAAATGGTTTTACATGTCTATGACGACAATGTGATATATTTCAAACATGACTTCCATTTGTCCAACCAACGGTTAGGTAGGACTAGGAGCCTCAAGAAAAATGTTAATTCAGTTTAATTGATAAAACAATTTTTCTTAAGTGCATTGGTAAAGTGTTTGGTAACTTACTTGGTGGCTAACAAGCACCGTAAGATTGCATCGAGATAAGTTCCCACCAAGCAAATTACCAGACACTTTACCGATGCACTGTAGTATCACTCTTGATAAAATGTTTTGTGGTTCATTTTGTCAATAATTTCAGTTTGAAATCAACCAAACAGTGAACAAAATTAAAATTTCACTTGCTTTTGATGAATAGAGATATAAGTGTATGACTTTCAATTTTCATACCCTAAAAACACAATTGCCGACTCACTCATGTATTATATGAATTAGCAAATTATGACACGTTTTTCCCAAGGTGTAGAGTTCAAATCTCCACAACCAGGTATATAGAAAATCCGGACTCATTCATTATTTATTTTATATTCTCTTTATTTCTCGTTACTTGTTTTTACCATAATTAAAAAAAAATTGAAACCCTTCATTAAAAAAATGTTCATATATCTTACCTATATTTGTTATTTTATAAAATAAATTATGCTGGTCTTTTTTATTTGACGATAATATCTTAGACTAGATGCATGCTTAACACCGAGTTGTGTACTTGTGTAGCGCAGAAAGTCTGATACATGCACTAAGAAAACATATTTTGTACAATACTAACCTAAAATAACATAAGACACAATGAAATTTTTTTTAATGTTTAAAGCATCGGAATACTCTAAGGGTGTGTTTGGTTGCATGGAATTTTATGCCATGGGAATTCATGGGGGAACCACTACATTTTAGGCTAAATTGATATATCACTCCACATCCACCATTTGATTTTGTGATCAATGGTGGGAATGAAAGTCCCATGAACATGGGAATCACATGCCTTGGGGGGCCAAGGAGTGAGATTCTCATGTTTATGGGACTTTCATTCTCACCATTGATCACAAAATCAAATGGTGGTCAAATGGTAAATGTGGAGTGATATATCAATTTAGCCTAAAATGTAGTGGTCCCCTCATGGATTCCCATTACATAGGATTCCATGCAACCAAACACACCCTAAATATGTATATATATATATATGACATACTTTCATTATTTTTTGAATGACTTGTAAATATAGATAAAACTAAAATGTTTGTATGTACTTATGATGTGAGATCAGCAATTATGTGTCGCAAAACAATTTTAATACATCTAGTGTTTTCAATAAAAGATTGATGGAGATCAAAGTATACGTATAATATCAAGACATGTAACCATCTGCAAGAAATTATCAACATTGGTAGACTCGATATGTTACGCAGCCCAACCCAACCTCCAGCTTCAATGGCTCACTTTATAATAAGCCCATGGGCTTAGCCAAATTGGGTACATTCTTCATTTTTTATTTGAATATAAGTTTTATGCTTTACAAAAAAAACTCTCGGGCTTACAAAAATTTATTAATTTTATAACCAATTTTAATTTTACCTAAGTCCCAAACATAATTTATTCGAAATATTTAATTATTTATAAATTATACATAGACTCTTAATGTTTAGAATTTTAATAATAATTTTTATTTCGCCCTCCCAACCTTATGCTATTTACATTTAAACTCAACCCTTTAAATATTTATTAATTACACTCAATGTTGTAATATAATTTATTTAAATCCCTCCAATTATCTATAAATTACAAAAATGTCCTAACATCTAATTCTTTTTATTTTCAATTAAAGTCAGCCCCTATAAACATTCATTAATTATACTAAGCTCCAAACATAATTTATTTCAGGCATTCAAATTATTTATAAATTATGAAAGACCCTTACATCTAACATTTGATTTTCCATTTTGACCTCCACATTTTAATTTTTACAATCAAAATCAGTCCGTCTTAAACATTGATTAATGAACAGTAAAATGTGTATATTTTCAACCCGATTTTCAGTTTTTAAATTTGCCCCAAATTAAACAATGCACATCAATATCCATCCTCTCCCTCCATTTTCGTTCTCTTCCTTTTCTACACCGCCGTCGACCTTCTTCTTCCTCCTTGTGTCGCTTTCCTCTTTTTCTGTTTCAAAGCCATACCACCCCCTTCTTCCTTACTCTCTGTAATCTTCACATCTAATATTTACGTGCACATAGTGTGCTTTCACCCCTAGTTTTAGTTAACTTAAATGATATACTCAATCATCAAGGCCAAGTCAGCAAAAAGATTTTCCATATTGAAATCAGATATTATGTTTTCTTGCAAAGTAGTTAATGATCAAATCAAATCCCTTGATTATTTTCTCATATTTCCTCCCACTTTCCAAACTCAAAAAGCATTTTTCTGAGTGACTTCGTCCTAATTGCAACTCCATATTGGTTTAAAAAAGCAAGCCAAACTCGTTACTGAAAAAATCGATCTAATGACTTAAGGGTGTGTTTGGTTGCATAAGATCCTATTTCACGAGAATCCATTAGGTGACTATTTATATTTAAGCTAAATTTATGTAACACACATCATCCACCACTAGATTTTCTAATCAATGGTAGAAATAAAAGTCTCATGAACATGAGAATCTTACTCCTTACTCCCCCAAAACATGTGATTCCCATGTTCATGGGACTTCCATTTAGTGAATGATGAGAGTAACCTCAATTTAGCTTAAATAGAAGTGATGCCTTATAGATTCTTATGAAAAAAGATTCTATTCAACCAAACGCACTTTAAAATTAAAAACAAACGAGAAAATGTTATTTAGTTTGTCCAATGCACAAAGAAAAGGTAATAATAAAATGCTTATCACTAGGTCCATGTGGGCCCAAGATTAAAAAGTAGGCTAAAAAAGAGGGAGAAAGAGAGTAGTAGTGTTCGATCATTTGAATTATCCAAAATTTGCTACCAAGTGTTTATAACTTGCTGACTCATCTCTACTCATACTAGATTACTAGATTCGTGATTCAATAAGGTTAACCTCACGGTACTCGGTGAGGTTAACGTTATTCACAATTGGATCTAATAGATCTAATATGTTAATCCTAATGTTTTTATGCAATCGATTTTTGCTCCATGTTTTGACCTTGACCTGCACAAGGAATGTACGTGAGCCACGAACCACCGATGTGGTGGCCGATGACACTCCGATGCTAAAATCAGACATGTATTTGAAGAAGGCGTAGTGTTGTAAACATGAAATTTGTAGCGTACCTTAGTTTACCAACCTCACGTCTTCTTTATAGTGCTGAAGTCCTAGTTCGGCTAGGCCATCAGTGACATAGTTTAGGGAAGCAGATCTTCGTGGAGATTATTATCTAATTATGAGTTGTGCTGTGAAGGGGAGTTTCCCTGTTAGCCTTGTGCTCCAAGATACGCGGGAGATAATTCCCAATTAAAGAGTAGTCCATAGATAGAAGTTTTCATGTTAGACGTATACTTTGGTATTTGCTTCCTAGTTAGAAGCAAAATGATGTTGTCTTGCCTGTCCGAAAGTTGATATTCGAGATACTTGCCTTAGCAGGGCTTAAGGGTATCGAGGATAGCTGTGAGATGAGGGGGCTTCGCAAGCTGTAATGATTTCAGGTTCATCTGGTGGACTGCATTGTGCGGGCTTGGAACCGCTTGGGCCAAATCAGTGTCGAGCTAACACTTGGGCCTAATATTTTTCGAGACCATCATGACACATGTACGATGTAGAAAAGATACTGTTTTGATGTATCATCAGCTACTCCCCCCGAGTTAGTGGGTCATCGCATTGGTTTACTAAGCTACTTCATTAAAAGATACGCCATTCATGATGAACGAGTCAAAATTATTGCTTGAGCCGTGCGCTTCATTAATTAAGTGTGCGTCGGTTCAGTGGAGAAGGGGCGGGAAACTAATCCCTATTTAGATCCTTCTTTCTGCAGAGATTGACTATTTCATTTATTTGCTTTTAGAGATTCTGCTATGTTCATCTTTTGATTGAAAGCTTGTTAACCTTTTTCATGGCTTACCAAAACCATCTTAATAATGAGACTTTGGCCAAAGGCCTTAAGTTTTTCGAAGATAAGTCGATTTCCAAGTCGGGCCTTAGCAAAATCCGAAAGGATGATTAAATGCCAAGGTTTCCTCTGGAAAGGTTCGTTTGTTTGCACCGCGAAATACTCTAAATTGGAGTTCGCTTCCTTGTTCTTGACGAGATTTGGGGCTTCTTGAATTTCCTTGGAATCCCTCATGCCCAGTTGGTACCCAATGGGTATAGGATCATCCTTCTAATCTGATCAGAGCGAAGGATGATGGTGTCCGTGTGACTCCGCGGTGATTCATTTGCTGACTTCTCTTCGATTGAATGACCACGCCATTTGTAAGATGACGTCGTCGACCTATTTTGGAAAGTTGCCTGATGACTTCAAGTTCTGCCTGAAATATTGCTTCTTGGCTCTTCGGATTCAAAGTACTTCAAGTTCAGGGGTCGTCCGCTTGAGCCAGAGTTCATGCCACTTCGTGAGTATAGCTTCTCTTTTGATTTCGTTACGCTGATTATATGCTGATCATTGCATATGTTTTTTCGCATGGAGGTTCCCTACTACTCCTCTTTCCCTCGAGGAACAAAACACTATGAAAACATTCCGTGACATGCCGAAAATGAGTGTGGAGGAAGTCATATGTCCTGCTAAATTCAGGCGCAATGGTTTGTGGGGCCCACTGGCACCTGACCCCTACTATTTACTGAACGCCGAAGGTTAAGTCTGAAGGTGGAGCCCCTTCCAAAACAAGGAAGGCTTCCAAAGTTAAGGATCCTACTTTGTCTGATGCGGAAGGGATTTCTAAGACACTCGTCTCTTTTATAAGTTCGAAGAAGTTTCGCACTAGGACTGAGTTGGCTTCCGAACAGTCTGCTTCAGTAAAGGAAGAGCGTGAACCTAGTCAGCCTACCAGGGTGGAGGCTGAAATGTTCGGTTGGGAGAGGGACCATCTGCGATTAGCAGGGGTTGAAGATGCAACAAATCTGAGTGCCGAGTAGGCTGAATCTTTGAGCGAGAAGCTAATGTTGGCCGCTGTGGCGGCTTCTACTGATGTTGACCAATCCAAAATCGGTCTATTGGAGGTTTCTGATGAGGATTCGCCTGAGGTCCCAGATTCCAATCGTTCCATTGATAGATCATCTGACAGTGGCCGTGGTAATGTGGGACATCCTTTTTTTAGTCTGCATTGTTCCCAATCTCGTTCCAGGCCGTATATCAGGGTGACGGAAGATCCATTGGACAATTTGCTTCCATATCTTATTTCGAGTTACGCTGAGTCGTCTCACAATAAAGGGTCGACTGTTGGTGACAAAAGAAAGTCGTGGAGGAGGGCCTGTGTAACGACCCGATCCACATAGTACTATATTGTCCGCTTTGGGCCCAAGGCCCGCACGGCTTTAAAAAGAAAAGTACTTTGTAGATCCAACCTCGTACATATATAGCACATCCCCTTCCCTCACCTAGGCGATGTGGGACTATAATCTCCCATTGGTAGCTCACCCAACCCTTCTTGGGATCCACGAGCCTATTGGGCTTTTCCCACACCCTCCCCTTCATGTCCACCCACACAAAGGTATTACAGGGGTGCAGTGGCGATTAAGAATAGCAGTGCTAGCGTAATTTCGCGTTCGGGAGAGCTCCATTCGGATGCGCGCATAAGTTTGTTTATTCCAGACATAGTGAAGATGAGCAACCAGGCCTAGCACCAGAAAGTTGTCGTGGACCATGTTTCAAGGAAGCATATAAGCAAACTCTGGAAGGTGATATGGATAAGGGTTTTAAGCACCTTATATTGGAGATGTCCCATTTGAGCCAGGTGGTCGTTGCTGGGACGGAGGTTGAGGCGGCTCGTGAGAGGATGTACACCATGGGGCATGTCTTCTTGAATATGTAAAAACTGTACTCTGATGAGCATTTTGAAATTGAGCTGCTGAGGAAGCAGATTTAGGAGAGGAGGTAGGAAAAATCAACCATTGTTGCTGAGATTCAAAGGATTCGTTTGGAAGCCCTTGAGTCCGATTTGACAGAGGCGGTGTTCGCAAGGGATAGATTAAGCAAGAGTTGGACTTGATCCGCCATGATCTGGAGGCTGCACATGAAACTGCGGATAAGATGCGGTCCTTTGCTGAGGAGAACGCCATGAAGGATATTGAATGGGTTGCTCATAGGCAACAATTAGAGGTTGATGTGGAATTCAATGCTCGGGTTGGAAGGAAGGCTGAAGGCGAGCTTCAACTAAAGCAACATGAGCTCTGCATTGTTAAAAGTAGTCTGGCTACATAGCAGTCTCAGGTTGATGCGCTGACTGGCAAATTGGAGTTTGTTGGAACGTGAACCTGTTGAAGTGAAGGTGCGTGAGAAATAGCTTCTCAAGGCGTAGGGAAAGTGTGAATTCCGCTGGGTTGTGCATGGGAGATTAGAGTTGTTGGCGATAATGAAGAAAGAACATCTGGAATGGGACCTTGCGTATTACAAGAAGATGTCATACGCAGACTTAGTAGTGGTCTCTGTGTCATCAAAGAAGAGGGCGATCTAGATAGTGATGATTAGGTTGAGGCGCATGCGGTCGCAACTTTTGCTTATTCATTTGTTAAGCTTAGTTATCCCGTTTCTGTGCCCCTCCTGATGAGGAGTGGACTTTGTGCACTTGAAGTTTTTATTTCAACTGTTAATAAAAACATGTTTATTGTAAGTACATTTTGTGTCTGTATTGTGTTTGGTCTCCCTGTCTCATGCTTTCCATTTTGCCTTTTCATTTTATTTTGACACAGATCTTGTTGGTTTAGTAGGAAACCAAGTGGTCTATCTGCTCCCGAGTGTTTGACCATTTATGCCGCGAATGATTTTAACATGTTCTTTCGTGAGGTCTCAGTGTTGCTTTAGCTTAGTTACATCCAATAGTGGGTGTTCCGCGGATGGTTTAGTAGTGGGCTAGGCTACCCAAGTTGTAGCTCTTCCTTAAGGTAAGTCACTGGGAACTTAATTTGTGTAGCTAACTGTTGGTTGTGGTTGCTGGCATGAGTGAACTGTGGTAGTCGAGCACATGCGTTGTCTCTGAGCTAGAGTGTTTATCCTGAGTCAAGTTTCGTAAGATCGGGCTGACATTCCATGTAGCGTTCGTCCGTGTGTCAGCGGGTTGATTTTAGGTAGGCACTTTTGGCCATTGTTGATAATAGAATGCCAACATGTGCGAGCGTGAAGATGTTGCCTGAGCTGTGATTTATTTTGACGACCACTATATTGAAAGGGAGCGGTGGTTGTGTGGCGAGCCGTTGACATCAGTTGGGACTAACTGGGCTCCCACCTTCCAGACCATCTATACCAGTGCAGAGCAGATTACAGGTTTTGGATGTGATAATTTGGCTATCAGGGTCTATTAAAGAGCGATGATCTCGTGGCGAGCCGTCGACATCTGTTCGAGACGAACTAGGCTACCACCTTCCAAACCATCTACACTTGCGCGTAGCAGGTTACAAGTTTGGGACGAGGGGATTTGGCGACCATGGTCTATGGAAGAGCAGTGGTCTCGTGGCAAGCCGTTGGAATCAGTTCGGAACTGACTAGGCTCCCACCTTCCAAATCATCTACACTGGTACGCATCGAGCTAAAAATTTAGGGGTTCGGTGACCTTGGTCTGTAGAAGAGCAATGGTCTCGTGGTGAACCATCGACATCAGTAGGAACTAACTAGGTCTGGGCTTTGATCAAAAGTTGTCGTTATCAGTCGTTACTGGCTAGGCTTACCTGATCGGGTTCGATGACTGTTGTCTGCAAAAGGGGACACGATCCCTGGTGATTCATCGTCACTAGGCGTAATAGCGCTGATTAGACTCCCACTTTCTAAATCATCGACAATCACGCTGAACGGACTAGGCGTCGGGATGAACCAGAAGTCGTTGTCATCAGCCGAAATTGATTAAACTTGCCTGGTTAGGTAGGGACCTCGCCTGTTACGAGCGTGTGAGTTTACATTCGTGGGAAGAGTGCGTTGTGCGGACGAGTTTTATTAAAGACATAGAAGTACCATAAATCTAATGTGATATGCAAGTGTGATCCGTGTGTTAAAAGTGACTAAGGTTCCTAATGCTCCCGTCAGGCATGTTGTAGAATTTCGCTTGAACTGTGGGCTGAGTCCATGGGTCTGTCGAAGAAAAGCTTGGGTTTGTCGTATGATCAAAACGCTACGTGTATAGTATAGATTGCATGGTAACACGTGTACGACAAAGATTGCGGGACGATTGAGTATTGGTTACTCCCCCCAATTAATGGGGTTGTGTGCAACATCATTAATTGGAAATACGTGGACCTGCGCAGTTTCCTTGGGAACCGTCGTCTCCTCGTTTTCCATACGGTATTCAATGCTGACAGTCAATGTTGAAGCGTCAGTTTAGTGAACCACTATGTCTATATAATGGTGTTTCTTTATTGTTGTAGGCATTATCTTTAACAAAGCGCACCTCTTCAAATGCTCTCACTCAAATAACATGCTTTGGGTTTTCTAAAGGCTGAAAGGAGATCTCCAATGCTGGATTCTTCAAAAGTTCTGACATTTGCACCGATGAGTCATGATAAGACTGGTTGTTATGTATGGTCAGCTACTCTGGGTGAGCACCCAATTGGTTCGCTGAGATCTTGTAATTTCTTCTCATATTGAGAAGAAAAAGTATTGACATCCTCCCAAGGGATGAGTTTATCGTTTATGTGCTAGTGTTTTGTCGTACTCCGAAGCACCTAGTTTTAGAGATAATACCAGCAGCCAACCTTAGGATGATTGCCTCCCTCCACTCTTGATTAGCCCCATCATGTCGTGCTGTGCTGGAATTTGGGATCGCAGGTTGGGGTGAAGTTGGACATGGCTTGTCGGAGTGGGCCATTGACTCTAAAATGTCCCTCTCATCCCTTTAGCTGGAGGGTGTACTCGATATGTTTCAACCTAATACTTGTTCCAAGTTCATCTGGTTGAGCGGATCGAGCGTGTGATTTGGTTGTAGCTTCAGCTGACGTTTGCCGGGGGCCCCTGGTTGCTGATTTTGTACCACCTTAGGCTATGTTTGAGGGGTGTGTTTATAGAGGCATTGAATTGGACGCGCTATTTCATCCTGCTCTTGTTCATGCCAATCTTTCACCCTGCTCTTGCTCACGGAAAATTTTCTTCGGAGAGGTCGCAGAGTCTACTTTCGGTACTTAGCTGTCGCTTATGAGTCTTCTTCTGGAGTCAGACTGTTTAAGCGAGTCTTTACTATATATTGCATTGGATTCAGATGCTTGTATTTTGTAGTCTTTTATAACAGCCTCAGTGTGATCATTGTTACATCTTTCCAGTAATCAATAAAGTGTGTTTGCGTAATTCTCTTTTATTTCTTAAATGATTGAAAATCACATAAGCTCCTAAGAACTAAAACTCTACATTGACAAAGGAAAGAAAAATAAACAACTGAATAGACTAACTATTGGTGGAGAGAGGTCGATCCGTCGCTGAAGTGAATTCATATGGCCCTTCTTAGATCGTTACTACTTTCAGTGAATTGCTAAGCCTTGCCGATGTTGTTGAGGTAACTAATAAGTGAACCTCGTGTGGGAGTTTTCTTTTGCACCGACTGACTGCTGGGGGTTGTACTCTCGTCGACATTGACCTACCCGTTTTGTTGGTTTGAAGGGCAGATTGCTCCCATGACGTTTGAATGTTTTCCATTTCTGAGTTGAGCCACCATTGTTGGGATCTCGTCTCCGTGTGAGTGGAGTGACTTTTTCACAGTCACTGGGTCTAGCTTCAGTTCAACTTGCCCTGTGGGCTCCAGTTGGATTTGGGAACATTATATCTGCTTCAGTACAACATAATGGCAATCTCATGTTGTTGGTTGGTCCCCATGTATTGTTCCTTCTGAGTGGTTAGCGGTATACTTGAGGCACAGGTGAAGGGTGAAGACTACTACTTCCATCTGATGAAGCCATGGCTTTCCCAGGATAAGGTTGTAGGTAAACGATGCGTCTACTACCATGAAGTCCAAGAACAAGACATCTCTCAATTGTGGCTCTCCTGTCACCACTGTTAACCTTATCTTCCCGATCGGGAAGCATTTCTCTTTGTTGAATCTGATCAACAGATAATCTAAGGATGTTAGGTTTTTCTCAAGGAATATACTGCGAAATGCGTTGCAGAATAGGACATTGAGGGAGTTTCCCGTATCCACCAGGGCCCTCTTCACTTTCCACCTTGCGATGAAGACCGAAATGACGAGAGCGTCATTGTGCAGTGTGCGAAAGCCTTCAAAGTCATTGTCTGTGAAGGTTAAGGTGAGGATGGAGCTTTGCACCCTCAAGTAGTATACGCGTCTGTCCAAGTTTGCAGGTTGCGTCCGCATCTCCAATAGAGTTCGCTTGCGGGATCTGTTTGACTGATCTTCATCTGATCCGACTTCATAAAGGATATAGATTATGTCCAGAGTCTCCTTTTCAATATCCTTGACTATCTCGCTCCTATCTTTGGGTCGATTCGGTCGCTTCTTTGAACCCAAGAATTCCTTTAGCTTGCCCCTGCGGATCTAGTATTGGTCACCCTCCTTATGGTATGAGCAATACTTGTTGTTGTCACATTTTTAGGGCTCTTCGCGCTGTTTTGGGGGCTACTTTAGATCTTCCTAGTTTTTTATGGAATTCAAGACTCCCAACAAGCTAGAATTGAAGAGGATCATGGATCTGGATCAAACATAGTTGGAAGCTCTCTCTGGCTTGGCCTGGCCAGGTTATCGTTGCGTTTTCGCTTGCTCATTTCTTCGTCCTCCCGCCTTCTTCCCTCCTTTTTGTCCTTAGGAATGGAGGGCCTCTTATCAACTTTTGTTTTCTTCTTCGTTGTTCACGTCTCTTCCAAGGTGATGACCTCTGGGTGCCCTCCGCCATATCCAAAGGGGGTTCCATGGTGAGGAAATCGTAAAGTTTTCCCTCTCTTAGGCCCGCTGTAAAAGCAGCCACGGTTGTGTCATCGCTGCAGTCGTTAATGAGTGTCAGTTTGTCGTTTAAGCGTGTGACATACTCTCTTAGCATCTCGTTAGATTTCTACTTCAAAGAGAGTTGGTAGTGTGGGTCTTTCCTAGATGCTGACTTCCGACAAAGCGCGTCAGGAGTTCCTTGGACAACGTTTTGAATGAGTCGGGAAAGTTCTGCGCATCACCAACTCAGATCCTTCTTTGAGTGCCATTACATGCTGATAATGGCGCAAGTGATCGAATGGGTCGGTAGTCCCATCATAGAAGTTCAGCTTTGGAGGTGTGAACTTATTTGGAAGAGCCTCATTCATGATACGGTTCATGAACGGTGGAACATATAGGCGATATAGCACGTCTGGGTAGTGAGCCCTTCTGCGAAAGGGGTTCTATGGGGCGAGCCTATCTACCTTGAGAGTTAGGTCCGCATTAGCTGCGCCGCCTCCTCTAGCCCAATGATAACTAGCAGGGGCTTGACCCTCTTGTGCTTGCTTCCAGTTGTCTTTCAGAGATGGGGGCCGATGTTGTTCCTGGTCTCCAATAATAGGTGGAGGGTTCTGTTGTATGAGAGCCTCCACTACTTTGGCGCTTTGCTGTATTTGAGGCGACAACAAATCTATCTTGGGGTCTGTCGTTGCTGTTGCTGGCGTGGGGGTGTGAGCCTGCTGGCCGTGAGTCAACGACACCACTGAGAGCGGTGGTATAGCGTCAGTCAGAGCGTTTGATGTGTCCCCTTGTTTTCCATTATTGCGTGATCTGGTGGTCAATGCTAGTGAAAGGTTAGAAACTTTGTCATCCCCACGAACGACGCCAAACTAATGTAGTCAATTTTTGTTTCCTGGTTTGACCTTGACCTGCAAACTTGCATAAGGAACGCACGTGAGCCACATACCACTGTTGTGGTGGTCGATGGTACTCCGATGCTAAAGTCAAACAAGGATCTGAGGAAGGCGTAATGTTGTAAACAGGGAGTTTGTAGCGTACCTTAGCTTACCAACCTCATGTCTTATTTATAATGTTGGAGTCCTGGTTCGACCAGTCCATCGGTAGCGTAATTTAGGGAAGATGATTTTCGTGGAGATCCTTATCTTATTAGGAGTTGTGTTGTGAAGGGGGGGGGGGTTCCCTGTTAGCCTTGTGTTCCTAAATACACGAGAGATAGTTCTCAATCAAAGAGTAGTCCATATATAGAAGTTTTTATGTGAGACGTATACTCTGGTATTTGCTTTCTAGTTAGAAGCAAAGTGTTGTTGTCTTGCCTGTCCAAAGCTGATCCTCAAGGTACTTGCCTTAGCAGGGCTGACAGATATTGATGATAGTTGTGAGACGCGTGGGCTTAGCAGGTTGTAATAATTTCGGGTCCGTCTGGCGGACTGCATTGTGCAGACTTGGAACCACTTGGGCCAAATTAGTGTCGGGCTAACGCTTGGGCCAATTATTTCTCGAGATCATCATGACACATGTACAATGTAGAAGAGAGATTGTTTTGGTGTATCATCAGCTATATTCTACTCATTAACGATAGGAAAAATTATGGTGAAAGAATATCTCCACATTTCTTATTAGCTAATCTTTAACAAAAGAAATAGGAAAACTAATTTTACTTGGTCTTTCTTCCCCCTTGAACTTCTTTCCGTTCACATAAAAACTCTTCTTCCCATACACAAACCCTGCAACCTCTATTTTCGTCGCCTTTAATTTTGTGTATTTGTCAATCTCTATCAACCTAAATGTGAGGAAATTACGATGATGAGATTAATCGAATCAGCAAGTAAACAACACTAAAGCTCGCTCTCTATGAGCTCTGCAAATTCATCCCTCACACACATTTAAGTCAGTTATAGCGTTTGCTATAACAGCTCACATGGTTGTCTACAAGCGATTGGTATAGCAATTGGGAGGAGTGAATTTTCCATGTTTGAAATTTTTTCACTAGAAGAGTGCCCCCTTCATGTTCAAAGCTCAAGTTTCTTTAGCATAATGGATATCATACTGATAATAATAAACCTA
Organism: Berberis thunbergii; assembly: GCA_003290165.1. Lineage (NCBI taxonomy): Eukaryota > Viridiplantae > Streptophyta > Magnoliopsida > Ranunculales > Berberidaceae > Berberis > Berberis thunbergii. The sequence continues at coordinate 35,377 of QNQO01006502.1, read as the reverse complement.
ACAACTTTATTAAACCATTCGCTTAATATTGGGAGGATTTGGTGGAATGAATTTCCATCTTTGAATTGTACTACAGTATCTTTCTATGATACCAAAGCTCATGCTTTTGCTTGGAATTACAAAATTATGGTTGTGCTTTTCAATTACTGTGGTCGCAACCATATTTCACTATTCTTTTTCTTATTGAAACCATAGCTTTGCAATCTCTCCTTGTGTCAGCTCGATTCTTCATAGCAGGAACAATTTGCATTCCTTGATGCGAGCAACAAAAGGTTTGGCCCTGTAATTCCTTGATGTAAAGACTCCTTGGACTATCTTAGTATTTTCGTGTCATATTGAACTATTAGAAAGTTTGTTTGAAAGATAATTTTTCTTTTATAATGAAGAAAATTGATAAACAAGCATGAATGCAAAGACTTTCAATGTATGTACCTTTGTATTATCAATCCAGATATGGATTTAAACATTGAAAAGTAATTGCATAACACATCAAGTTATGTAATGCCTACAAATTACCGATGATTGACTACCTACCTCATATACATGCACAAGCCACATAACCTCACAGAAACAACACTACCAGCAAGAGTTTTTCAAGGGTTTCCAATGCAGTGAAATAATACACATACAATATCACCGAGTACAATATTCTTGAATTTCATTTTATTATTTAGGCTAAATTATAAGTCCTTAAAAATGTGATGTTGATCCCTCGTTGATGATTCGGGCCTCCGTCTTCAAAGGATGGCAGAGATCAAGCACAAGAGAGCCAAGCCCCCACTAGTTTTCATTGGACTAGAGGATGTTATGTCACTAACGTTGGGCCTGCTGCCAGGGCAGAGAGGTTCGACTCTCAAAACCCCTTCCGCAGAGGAGCACACGATTCGGATGTCCTGTACCGTCTATATATCCCACCATTTGTGGACCAAATAATCAATGAGGCCCTTCCGAAGAAGATCACTCCCCCGAAGCTCAACTACTACGACAGAACCATTGACCCATTCGACCACCTGCGCCATTACTAGCACATAATGGCTCTCAAAGAAGGATCCGAGTCGGTGATGTGCAAAACTTTTTTCACTAGCCTGAAGAAGTCAACACTAATGTGGTTCCGCAACCTTTCGCCGAGGTCGATTGACTCCTTCAAGACGCGGACAAAGGAGTTCCTGACACGTTTAGTTGGGAGCCAACGTTATCGAAAAAGCCCACACTACATACTCTCTCTAAAGTTGAAGTCCAATAAGACACTCAGAGAGTATGTCACGCGCTTCAACAATGAGTTGACTCTCATTGACAGATGCAGAGACGACACAGCCATGACAGCCTTCACTGCGGGTCTCGAGGAGGGAAAGCTCTATGAAGACCTCACCTTGGAGCCCCCTCTGGACATGACGGATCTCCTCAAGAGCGCCTAGAAACACATTACCTTGGAGGAGTTGAGGACCGTGAAAAGGGAAATCGACGGCGAGAAGAAGCCCTGTACTTCTAAGGACAAGAATGAGAGGAAGAGATGCGAGGATGAAGAAAAAAGCAAGAAAATGCAGTGACAACAGGTTAGACCCTAGTCGGTTCAGGCCAAAATAGCCTCTAACTTCGTTGGATCTAGAGCCGTGACACCCCTCAATTATAGCCTATCGGACATACTAAACTCCATGAAAAATTGGAAAGATCTGAAGTGGCCCCGAAAGAAGAACAAAGACCCCTCTAAGCGTGACAACGGCAAGTACTGCGCATACCACAAGAAAGGTGGCCTCGATACCAATGACTGCAAGAGTCTGAGGTTGAGTACTGGATCCGCAGCGGAAAACTAAAAGAATTCCTAAACTCTGAGAAGCGACCAGAATGAACCAAGGATATGGGGGAGTCAGTTAAAGAAATAGTGAAGGAGACTCCAGGGATAATCTATGTCCTTCATAGAGTCGGATCGAGTGAAAACCAGTCGTACCGATCCCGCAAGCTGTAATACCAGCCAAATCACTTGCTAATATAGTGTTACCAATTTAATCATAAATAATATTAATTTATTGATAATATTTATTAATTGGTAGTATTTACAAATATGTAAGTACTTTATGATATGAATTTTGGGACCTAGGTTTAGATTGGTGGTGGGTAAAAGAGGAGTGGTGGTTGTGTTTAGCTAAAGCTAGTAAAAATCTAATTAAAAACTCATTTAAAAGAAAACCTAGCCTCCTTTTCTCTTTGGACACACACACAGAAGAAAAGAAAAACACACGTAGAAGAAAAGAAAAACACACGTAGAAGAAAATGAAGCGAAGAGGAAAATTTTTCTTCAACTTTGGGATTTTTGGAAAAAAAACGGTGAGTAAAACTGTAATAATCTTCATTTTTATGTATTGTTTATTGAGTTGATTATAAAATCTATTTGTCAAACAAATATTGTTATCATCCTATCTATCGTCACGTTATGGAGACAACACCCCTTTGATGAAATATTGATGAAATCTTGTTTTACTGTTGATGGAGACATCACCCCTTTAATGAAATCTTGTTTTACTGTTTTATCTCATGTTCATGTACAGTGGATCCCTTTTTACTGTTTTATCCCATGGATCCCATGTTCATTTACATTGGATCCCATTTTACTGTTTTATCCCATGTTCATGTACATATGTTCATGTACAGTGGATTCCATGTTACTGTTTTTCCCATGTTCATGTACAGTGGATCCTACCTTACAAATTCACTTCTTAAAAATTTACAGTGGATTCCACCTTAAAATTTTACTTCTCAACATCCCATCTTACCATCATTGTCAGATTTCACCTCATTCAAATGTATTAAATATTGTAAGAGAAAGAGAGAATACTTGTGTACTATTATCATTCTCCATAATAAGTAGCTTTTAATACAAAATTTAGTTACGGTTCTTGATATGGCACCGTGATGATAATGTTTATTGATTTGAGAAAAAAAGTGTTGTTGAAATATTCTTTGTTACGCGTATTATCAAAATTTGAGTGTACATATTGGAATAAATAATATGTTTGAAGTCAAATTATATAAATATTCATATTTTGAAATTTAGCGCTAGACATTGATGAATTTATTTGAAGTGTGGAATCGATGACTTTATGAGTTTGATGAAGTTTGGTTACCAATAGAAATTGGATGGATGATTTGATTTAGGGCAAGTTCAAATGCTAGGCCCAATGAAGTTTAATTTGGGCTTTGCATTCATACAACAAGGTATTTCAATCATTCCCTTAAATACCTCAAATTAATGAATATAGTTAAAGTGTTTCTATACTGTAAGTGTTCATATGTGGTGTGTTAGGTGTCACAACATTTGACCATTAAGAGTTTAATTTATATTAGAGACATTACAGTTTGTTTTTATTTAGATAATTTAATAATGAAACTATAATTTAATAGTGAGAATTAGTTGATTTTCTTTGTGCTCTTTTCCACAACTTCAAAAAAAATGTAAAAAAAGAGAGAACCTTTTTGTATACAGACTTGCTTGTATACGTGTGATATAATTTTGGGTATGCAGACTTGCTTGCATATCAGTACGCCGTTTCATGTGAGTTTTGTAATACGTCTAGTATTTAGAAAATATTTGCCAGATATTGAACTTCGGGTGAGATGACATGACACTCGATGTGGCACCCCACTTGGGTCATTTACGCTCCGAGTGATTTCGATGGCAAGAGAGACACACTTGGGTGAGGTGTGTTCGGCATAGGAAGAGAGTGCGATTGTGGAAAAGAAGCTAAGAATTAGGAAATAAAGAAAACTTTGAATTGATCATAATATGAAAATGTGCATGGATTATTTTAGCACGTATTCGGTTAGCCTTGACGGAAGAAACTAACCGCTCATTCTATTCTCGAATGAGAACTAACTGTCTTCCTTAAGGTGAAATGCATATTGTTTTGAAGGATGCTTAATTGTCTAGCTGTGACATAATTTGTAAGTTTGCCCACACCAGTATTAATATATTGATCTGAATTTTGTATTGTTTTATAAATTTGGGTGTGTTCTTAATGAGTGTCGCCCTGGAGGCTTATCTGAGTTAATTGTAGCGCAAAGGTGGTATTAGCTGAGTGGTGGTAGTTGAGGATTCGACACGTTTTGCTAGATCTTAAGTTTATTGCTTTTCCTAGATAATCAGATGTAGGGATTAGTTATTAATGCTCGGATGTTTACGTCAGGGATTTATTTGGGGATTGATTAATGTAATTTTTTATGATTTATATTGTGGCTTGGGTTTATAATTATGGACTTCATTTTGAGAGGAAGAATTTTGAGGAATGTTATTATTTTATTTATTGCCTCATGACTGTACCATTTAATTTGTTTTTGTTGTGCCACATTTTTTGTACAATCTATTAATTTATGTTGTTTAAAAATCAAGGCGTGACAGTTTGGTATCAGAGCATTTGTGTCATACCCCAATTTTTTAACAACATAAATTAATAGATTGTCCAAAAACCAATGCATGTCAGGACCAAATGAAATGGTACAGTCATAAGGCAGTAAATGAAATAATAACCTTCCTCAAAATTCTTCCTCTCAAAATGAGGTCCACAATTATAAATAAATGAAAATGACATTAATCCATTCCCAAATAAATCTCTGACAAAAATTGAGTATTTATAACTAAACCCTACATTTGATTACCTAGAAATATAATAATAAAGATCTAACAAAAAACATGTCGACTCCTCAGCTATCGCCACGCAGCTAATACCACTCCTGCGCTCCAATTAACCATGATAGGTCTTGGGGCTACGCTCATTAAGAATGCACCCAAATTTGTAAAACAATACAAAATCTGGGTCAGTATATTAATACTGGTTTGAGCAAACTTACAAATCAAGACAATTAAATATAAAAGAAAAATGCAAATTCACCTTAAAGATGACAGGTAGTTCTCATTCGAGATTCGAATGAGCTGTTAGTTTCTTCCCTCAAGGCTAACCTAGTACATGCTAAGATAATCCATACACAATTTCATGTCATGATCAATTCAATGGCTTTATTTTTATTTTCCAAATTCTTAGCTTATTTTCCACAATCTAACTCTCCTCCTGTGCCGAACACACCTCACCCAAGTGTGTCTCCCTTGCCATCGAAGCCACTCGGAGCGTACATGACCCAAGTGTGGTGCCACATCGAGTGTCATGTCATCTCACCAGAAGTTTGATTCCTGATAGCTAAACACTACCATCAACAAATCCATCAACACATCCAGCAACTGTAATGAAAGATTCCACAAATATCCCTAACAACAGTAAAACAGTAAAACCAATTTCACAACACAGTGAAGCCGATTTCATAAATGTCCATATCAATAGAAAAAGTAAAACCAATTTCACAAAGTACAAGCCACGCCATTGAGAGAAACAATGAAGGGGATAGAGTTTTACTTACCAATGTTTTTCTTTGCAAGATCCCAAAGTCCTTCTTTCAGTGCCTCCTTCTTTTCAATGTAAGTTTTTTTTTTGTGTGTAGGCAAAGAGAAAAACAAAAAGGGCTAAGATTTTTTTTAAATGAAATTTTATTATTATTAGGGTTTCATTAGCTAAGCACAACCATCCATTATCTTTTACCCACCACCAGCCTAAACCTAGGTACTAAATTAAAATTATAAAATATAATTATTTGTAACTATTACCAATTAATAATTACTTCCAATAAATAAATATTATTAACTTTTAAAATAATAAAATATATTGGTCAGTGAATTGGGCGGGTATTACAATATACACACCTTAAAAGAATCTCGTCCCGAAATTCGGTAGGATAAGGATTAGGCGAATAATTCTGGGTGCATATGCTTTACTTTGTCCTCCAACTCCCAGGTGACATCGTTCTCCTTTTTGCTCCATTGAACCTTAACCAAGTTGACTTTCTTACGTCATAGTTGCTTCACGTCACGATCAATTATCCTCACCGGCCCAACTGTATAGGTCAAATCTTCATTCAGTTCAATAGCGGTAGGTTGAACAATCTGAGTTGGATCTTTCACACATTTTTTTAGAATCGAAACATGAAAGACATCATGAATCATCGACAAACTGGGCAATAATGCAAGCTTGTAAACTAAGTGACCAACACATCCCACAATCTCGAATGGCCCAATACACCGCGGGTTCAACTTCTCTTTCTTGCCAAATCTCAGCACACCTCGCATGGGAGACACCTTAAGAAAAACTAAATCACCAACCGCAAACACTACACTTTTTCGTTTTTGATGCATATCTTTTTGTCTACTATGAGCAGTTTTTATCCTTCCCCGAATAATCTCAATCTTCCCTACAGTCTCCCTCACAATCTCTGGTCCCAACAATACTGTATCACCTACCTCTGCCCAACAACTAGGAAATCTACACGGCCTACCAAACAAAGCCTCAAAGGGTGCCATGTCAATGCTCGATTGATAATTATTATTGTACGAGAACTCCACCAACGGTAAGTGATCCTCCCAACTACCACCAAAATCCATGATGCAAGCTTGCAACATATCCTCTAAAATCTGATTTACCCGCTCAGTCTGCCCTTCAGTCTGTGGATGATACGCAGTGCTCATAGCCAAGGTAGTACCCATAGCACATTGGAAACTTTCCCAAAATGTGGATGTAAACAATGGATATCTATCTGATACAATGGTAATAGGGACACCATGCAACCTTGCCACTTCTCAGATATATATAGCAGCTAACTTGTCAGTATTACGAGATGCACCAATGGGGATAAAATGTGCACACTTAGTCATACGGTCAACAATAACCCAAATTGACTCATTACCCCTCCGAGATCTAGGTAAACCATCAACAAAATCCATCGAAATGTGTTCCCACTTCCACATGGGTATTTCTAGAGGCTGCAATAAACTAGACGGCCTCTGGTGTTCCGCTTTCAATTGCTGACAAGTGAAACAGTGAGAAACATATTCCCCAACATCTCGTTTCATGCCTTCCCACCAAAAACTTGTTCTCAAATCATGATACATCTTCGTACCCCTGGATGAATAGTTAATTTAGAACGATGTGCCTCATCCATAGTCTCCTTCTTTAACGTTGAAATATCTGGTACGCAAAGTCTACCATGAAATCGCAATCCTCCATCTATGTCAGCTGACCTATCAGTAGGACAGTCATCAAATGTACCAACTATTAAATCATTCATTTTGTTCATGAGAAATGGGTCAGTGTCCTGCACTAAATGACCCGGGTAATCATGGTAGGTTTCACTGTCAAACTACAAACATAAGCTTCTCTAGTATGCGGAACAGTCAAAACATCATGAGCTGCAATAACCTCGAGAATCTTTCACTCTTGCACCAAAAGGGCGGTCAACACACTATGTTGCCTGCTATGGCATCCGCAACCACAATACCTTTGCCTGGATGGTAAAGGATTTCAAAATCATAGCTACTAATGAACTCCATCCACCTTTGATGCCTTATGTTTAAATCCCGTTTTGAAAATAGATACTTTAAGCTTTTGTGATCAGTATACAACTCAAATTTCTCTCCATACAAATAATGCCTCCATATTTTAAAGCAAAAACCACCGCTGTTAATTCCAAATCATGCGTAGCATATAACCTCTCATGTGGCTTTAACTGCCTAGAAGCGTAAGAAACTACTCTGATCTTGCATCAAAACACATTCCAAGCCTAATCTGATAGCATCTGTAAACACCACTAACTTCTCGCCACGAGTGGGAATGATTAAAATTGAAGCTGTAGTCAACCTTTGCTTCAACTCTTGAAATGCAGTCTCACAATCCTTAGTCCATATAAACTTGACATCATTTCGAGTCAAACTCTTCAAAGGTGTTGTAATCAACGAAAATTTCTCAATAAACCTCCTGTAATATCCAGCCAACCCTAAGAAACTCCGAATTTCACTGGCATTAGTGGGTTGTTTCCATTCCTTAACTGCTGCAACTTTGTCAGGATCAACCGCTATCCCTTCGCTAGAAATCACATGCCCAATAAATCTCACCCCTTTCTCCCAAAAGTGGCACTTACTAAATTTAACATACAGTTTGTGATCTCTTCTAGTCTGCAACAGTACTTTCAAATGCTCTCGATGGTCCTCCATGTTTCGGGAATATACCATAATATCATCAATGAAAATGACAACAAATTTATTAAGGTACGGTAAAAAAATACGGTTCATCAAATCCATAAAGAAAGCAGGAACATTGGTCAATCCAAAGGCCATGATCGGAAATTCATATAACCCATACCGAGTCCGAAACACAGTCAGAGGTATGTTCTGATCTTCAACACCCATCTGATGGTACCCAGTCCTCAAATCTAACTGTGAAAATACAACCGCCCCTTTCAACATTTCTAACAAATCATCTATCCGCGAAGAGGGTACTTATTTTTTATTGTCACCTTATTTAGTTCTCTATAGTCGACACACATCCTCAAAGTACCATCCTTCTTCGAAACAAAGATAGCAAGCACGCCCCATCGAGAATTACTTGGTCGAATAAACCTAAGTATACACACCTTAAAGGATTAACCATATAGTTACTCACAAATATGCACATATGTATAACCGTTATAAATAAATTAAAAAACATACGAGAGAAATTTCTTACCCCTTCTGGAGTAATTCCTCTAGTTGGACTTTCATCTCATCCAACTGCTTGGGAGCCAATCGATATGCTGCTTTCGAAATCGGTGTTGTCCCTGGCAACAAGTCAATTCGAAGTTCAATTTCTCTATTAGGTGGTAGATCGGGAATCTCTTGGAATACACCTACATAATCCTTCACCACCTCAACCATGCTAATATCTTTCTCTGGTATATCCATAGAGTATAGAGTGCTCGTTATTGTTGAGTCCTCACAAGGTTCACAAACATGACTAACTCGCGGCAACCCTGGTGTATCTATCAAAATGGTCCTCGCGGCACAATCTATAGTAACATAGTATTTACCCAACCAATCCATTCTAAGAATAACATGAAAAATTTCAAAATTCATAACTATCAAATCCGCAACAAGTTTTCGACCCGTTAAAGAGATCTCAAAATTTCTACATTGCTCAGATAATGTGATCGTGCCTCCTATAGGTGTCTCAACAAATAAAGGTTTTATAAGTGAGATAGTTTTAAGGTTTTCTTTTTCTACCATTCGACGAGAAATAAAAGAATGAGAATTACCAAAATCAAATAATACTCGCAAGGGAAACTGAGTGGTGATGGTACCTTCAACATTCTCTTGCCCTGGTAAAACTGCAAATGCACGTGTTGGAGCTGGTGGGGCCTGCCTACCCTGTGGAGCGTCTCGCCTACTGGGACAATCACGAATGAGATGCCCTGGTCATTTACATTTGTAGCATAACCTATCAGTGGGAGCTTGCCCTCGTGGTACTGCAAGTGCCTGAGGTCGAGGATCATATGGTCGAGGTTGCTGATATGGGCCTCGTGGGCCCTGATTATGAAATGTCGGCCTCTGCCACTGCTGCCCTTGGGGCCTGAAGCCATCCTGCGACCTGAAACCTCCCTGTGACTCAACTCCTCCCTGGGCCTTTGCTGAAACTTATCTCAAGATTGGAACCTTGGCTGATACTGAAATACAGATCCTCGCTGATTATGATCATAAGGCTTATACCTGTTTTGATCTCGGTTTCCAAATGAACGCGAGTTTCTAGACGACTCACCTCCCCTGCTCTTCTCTCTAGCCTCTCGAAAAGCGACGTCTTGCTCTTCGAACTTGAGAGCTAAGTCTAAAACTCTGTCGAAAGGTTCTTTATCAAAGGGTAAAAGCGACTTTGATAGATAATGACCCAAACCCCTGCTAAACTTCTGTTTCTTCTTGACAGTAGTATCAACCAAGTACAGAGCATACCGAGTCAACTCGTTGAATTTTATCACATACTGGGTCACTGACTTTGTACCTTGCCTCAAACTAAGGAACTTTGCAGCTAGCTGAGATTTCGCAGCTTCAGGTACAAACTGATAGTCAAATTTGGACTTGAAAGTCTCCCAAGTCATAATAGTTGTATCCATGCTATCCTCGACAGAATTCCACCAATACCTGGTATTACCATCCAAGCTATGAGTAACTAATTCTTGTTTCTGTACTTCAGTCATCTGCATCCGATTGAATATGGTTTCACACTTACGAATCCATTTCTCAACTGCAATAGGGCTAGTCTCTCCATTAAACCTCTGACCTCCTAGGTTCCCAAACTCCTTATTTCTCCTGGCAAATGGGTCACCCTGATTATCATGATGGTTGTTCTGCACAACTTGAAAAGTTGCGTCATCATAGCTCCCACGTCCACCTGAACCAAGTTAAGATTCCCCCCTGATCAATCGAACCGTTTGGCCCATTAGTGTTATTCCACCCGTTATCACCATTCTGCCCATTGACATCATTTGATCGAGTCTTTGCCATTACCTTCAAGTGAAAATAAAAACCGTTAATACTTAATAATCCAAACGTTCATAATCCCATCCACACTTCTGAGGATCACCTAGACCTACCCTAGATCTAGGCTTACCAAATGCTCTGATACCAAAATGTTACGCCCCGATTTTTGAACAACATAAATTAATAGATTGTCCAAAAACCAAGGCACATCATGAACAAATTAAATGGTACAGTCATAAGGAAGTAAATGAAATAATAACCTTCCTCAAAATTCTTCCTCTCAAAACGAGGTCCACAGTTATAAATAAATGAAAATTACATTAACCCTACATCTGATTACCTAGGAATATAATAATAAAGATCTAACAAAAGACGTGTCGACTCCTCAGTTATCGCCATGTAGCTAATACCGCTCTTGCACTCCAATTAACCCTGATAAGTCTCTGGGGCTACGCTTATTAAGAACGCACCCAAATTTGTAAACAATACAAAATATGGGTCAGTATATAAATACTGGTGTGAGCAAACTTACAAATCAAGACAATTAAATATGAAAGAAAAATGCAAATTCACCTTAAGGAAGACAGGTAATTCTCATTCGAGATTCGAATGAGCTGTTAGTTTCTTCCCTCAAGGCTAACCTAGTACACGCTAAAATAATCCATACACAATTTCATGTTATGATCAATTCAATGCCTTTATATTTATTTTTCACAATCGCACTCTCCTCTTATGCCGAACACACCTCACCCAAGTGTGCCTCCCTTGCCATCGAAGCCACTCGGAGCGTACATGACCCAAGTGGGGTGCCACATCGAGTGTCATGTAATCTCACTCGAAGTTCGATACCTAAAAAGTATTTCCAAAATACTACACGTACTACCAAACACACATGGAACGACGTACTGATATGCAAACAAGTCTGCATACCCAGAATAATATCACACGTATACAAGCAAGTTCTTATACAAAATAATTTTTTTTTCGGAGTTGTGGAAAATAGCATTTCCAAGGATATGTATTTGTGACTAACAATGAGGATGACATGGGTGAATAATAATACATAAGAAATACATTGAATATAGTTATAACTATTTGTTTTAATTTACAGCAGTTGTTTTCAAAAATAAGTTTTCACTTATAGTAACACTGATTATTGTAGTCTTGAAAATCTCACACCTTACTAAGACTTCAGTTACCCATACTACGTAATAACATTAAACTAGGAATAGGTAAAAGGAGATAGATCAAAATACACTAAAAAAAATATTTTAAGCATGCACAAAATTTTGGGTTTCCCAATTTTTTTTCCCATAGTTCTATCTCTTGCAGGGCAATGTTTCTAAGTTTCCCTAAATAATAAATTTACTAGACCATGAAGTACAAGTGATTTGGTAGAAAGGATATACGTAGGTGAGATTCAATAAAAAAGAAATGGTTTCCAAAAAAAAAATACACTTCCCAAGGTTCAACACATCACACATCCAAGTCATGTGAAAAATGAGATTTCCACAAATGTCTACATCATACTAACACATGAAATCCAACCATTTCACAAATGTCCCAAATCATATAAATTGTGTGATTTCATCAAAACTGATTTCAATATAATAGTAAAACAGATTTCACCAAAAGTCCCCATCAACAGTAATTCACAATTGTCCCCATCAACAAATCCATCAATAGTAAAATGTAAAACCGATCCAGCAATAGTAATGAAAGATCAACAAATCCATCAAAACAACCATCAACAAATCCATCAACAGTAATGAAAGATTCCACAAATATCCCTAACAACAGTAAAACCGATTTCACAACACAGTGAAGCCGATTTCATAAATGTCCCTATCAATAGAAAAAGTAAAACAAATTTCACAAAGTACAAGCCACGCCACTAAGAGAAACAATGAAGGGGATAGAGTTTTACTCACCAATGTTTTTCTTTTCTGTGCATGCAAAGAGAAAAAAAGGGCTAGGGTTTTTTTTAAATGAACTTTTTTATTTGGGTTTCATTAGCTAAAAACAATCATCCCTTATCTCTTACCCACCACCAGCCTAAATCTAGGTCCTAAATTAAAATCATAAAATATAAATATTTGTAACTATTACCAATTAATAATTACTACCAATAAACAAATATTATTAACTTCTAAAATAATAAAAGTATATTGGTAAGTGAATTGAGCGGGTATTACAATTTGGTTAGCCTAGGCTGAGATAGGGTCTAGGTGATCATCGGAATGTGGATATGAGTGAGTAAGAGTGTAAATGTCTAGAGATAAAGTGAAAAGGGTGAACCTTGAACTTTTAGTATTGTTTATTTTTATTCGTGAATCTCGTGATGAGATTCCTTTGACCTATGTATTCGGGGCAAGTCATAACTTATTTTAATGTCAGTAGTGGGTGACATTATTTCGTTTAGTTTCCTTGTAGCGATTTGTTATCCTGAATCTTTAGTTAACCCTTTTAGCGAATCTCGGGACGAGATTCCTTTTGAATTGTATATATTATAGTACCCCATATTTTTAATACTTATTAAATTATATAATACATCTTTGCGTGATTTGTGTGTCCATGTGATGTGTGGTTTGTTTCTTAAGGAGGATAAAAATAAAATATATTATTGAATGATTTATTATTTGGACTCTAGTATTGTTTTATTCAGTAAGTTGTTGAATTATTATAAAATTAATTTCCTAGTTACCCTCTCTACCGATTCTCGAAAGATTCTTTTGAGGTGTATATATTGTAACACCCGTACTTTTCATTGACCTTAAGAATATTTTTGTAAATAGTGTTCTAATATATTATTTTTAATTTCTTGTTAAAATAATATAGGTATATGCATGTATGGTGTTTTGCTTTGTTTGATGTGAAATTTTATGAGCATAAAAATCGAGTAGTTTTTCATGGGAAAATATATTTTAAAATGTCATTTCATTTTCCATGTAATTTTTAATATTCGCATGACTCTCTTACCTTCCGAATCTCGAGACGAGATTCTTTTAAGGTGCGTATATTGTAATACCCGCCAAATCACTTGTCAATATACTGTTACTCTTTTAATCATTAATAATATTTATTTATTGGTAATATTTATTAATTGGTAGTATTTACAAATATGTAAGTACTTTATGATATGAATTTTGGGACCTAGGTTTAGATTGGTGGTGGGTAAAAGATGAGTGGCTGTTGTGTTTAGCTAAAGATAGTAAAACCCTAATTAAAAACTCATTTAAAAGAAAACCTAGCCACATTTTCTCTTTGGATACACACAGAACAAAAGAAAAACACACGTAGAAGAAAAGGAGCTGAAGAGAATAAGTTTTCCCCAACTTTGGGATTTTTGAAAAAAAAATGGTGAGTAAAACTCTAATAATCTTCAGTTTTATGTATTGTTTGTTGAGTTGATTATAAAATCTATTTTTCAAATAAATATTGCCATCATCCTATCTATCGTCACGTTATGGAGACAATACCCATTTGATGAAATATTGATGAAATCTTGTTTTAAGGTTGAAATCTTGTTTTATTGTTGATGAAGACATCACCCCTTTAATGAAATATTGTTTTACTATTTTATCGAATGTTCATGTACAGTGGATCCCATTTTACTGTTTTATCCCATGGATCCCATTTTATATTACTATTTTTACCCATGTTCATTTATAGTGGATTCCATGTTACTGTTTTATCCCATGTTCATGTACAGTGGATCCTACCTTACAAATTTAATTCTTAAAATTTACAGTGGATTCCACCCTAAAATTTTACATCTCAACTTCCCCATCTTACCATATTGTCAGATTTCACCTTATTCAAATGTATTAAATATTGTCAGAGAGAGAGAATATCTTTGCGTGATTGTCTTTATGAATTTATGGGCATATGCTTGAGCTATTTGTTTGTCCATGTGATGTGTGGTTTGTTTCTTAAGGAGGATTAATAGAAAATATATTATTGAATGATTTTACTATTTGGAATCTAGTATTGTTTTAGTCGGTAAGTTGTTGAATTATTATAGAATTAATTTGCTAGTTACCTTCCCTACCTAATCTCGAGACAAATTTCTTTTGAGGTGTATATATTCTAACACTCGTACTTTTCATTGACCTTAATAATATTTTTGTACATAGTACTCCAATTTATTATTTTTAATTTCTTGTTAAATTAATATATGTATATGTATGTTGTGGCCTCATGTGTATGCATGTATAGTGTTTTGCTTTGTTTGATGTGAAATTTTTTATATGAGTATAAAATCTGAGTAATTTTTCATCTGAAAATATATTTTAAAATCTCATTTCGTTTGTCATGTCATTTTTAATATTCGCATGACTCTCTTACCTTCCGAATCTCGGGATGAGATTCGTTTAAGGTGTGTGTTTTGTAATACCCGCCAAATCACTTGCCAATATAATGTTACCATTTTAATCATTAATAATATTTATTTATTGGTAATACTTATTTATTGGTAGTAGTTACAAATATTTAAGTACTTTTATGATATGAGTTTTGGGACCTAAATTTAGAATGGTAGTGGGTAAAAGAGGAGTGGTGGTTGTGTTTAGCTAAACCTAGTACCCTAATTAAAAATTCTTTTAAAAGAAAACCTAGCCTCATTTTCTCTTTGGATACACACATAGAGGAAAAGAAAAACACACGTAGAAGAAAAGGAAGCGAAGAGGAAAAAATTTCTTCAATTTTGGGATTTTTGAAAAAACAAATGATGAGTAAAACTCTAATAATCTTGATTTTTATGTATTGTTTATTGAGTTGATTATAAAATCTATTTGTCAAATAAATATTGCTATCATCACGTTATGGAGACAATATTGATGAAATCTTGTTTTACCGTTGATGGAAACATCACCCTTTTAATGAAATATTGTTTTACCGTTTTATTTCATGTTCATGTACAGTGGATCTCATTTTACTATTTTTTTCCCATGTTCATTTACAGTGGATCACATGTTACTGTTTTATTCCATGTTCATGTACAGTGGATCCCATGCACCTTACAAATTTACTTCTTAAAAATTTTAAAAATTTACAGTGGATTCCACCTGAAAATTTTATTTCTCAACATTCCATCTTACCATCATTGTTAGATTTCACCTCATTCAAATGTATTAAATATTGTAAGAGAGAGAGAGAATACTTGTGTACTTGGATCATTCTCTATAATAAGTAGCTTCTAATACGAAATTTAGTTTTGTTTATTTAAACTAAATTATGGATGAGGTACGGTTCTTGATATGGCATCGTGGTGATAATGTTCATTGATTTGAAAAAAAAGGCATTGTTGAAATATTCTTTGTTAAGCGTATTATCAAAATTTGAGTGTACGTATTGGAATAAATAATATGTTTGAAGTCATATTATATAAATATTCATATTTTGAAATTTCGCAATAGACATTTATGAATTTATTTGAATTGGTGACTTTATTAGTTGGATGAAGTGCTACCAATACAAATTGGATGGATGATTTGATTTAGGGCTAGTTCAAATGCTAGGCCCAATGAAGTTTAATTTGGGCTTTGCATTCATACAACAAGGCATTTCAATCATTCCCTTAAATACCTCAAATTAATGAATATAGTTAAAGTGTTTCTATACCGTAGGTGTTCACATGTGGTGTGTTAGGTGTCACAACATTTGACCATTAATGGTTTAATTTATATTAGAGACATTATAGTTTGTCTTTTATTTAGATAATTTAATAATAATGAAACTATAATTTAATAGTGAGAATTAATTTGATTTTTTTTGTGCTATTTTCCACAACTCCAAAAAAAAAAAGTGAAAAAAAGAGAACATTTTGTGTACAGATTTGCTTGTATACGTGTGATATAATTTTTAGTATGCAGACTTGCTTGTATATCGGTACGCCATTCAATGTGAGTTCGGTAGTACGTCTAGTATTTAGGAAATACTTGTCAAGTATCGAACTTGGGGTGAGATGACATGACACTCGATGTGGCATCCACTTGGATGATGTACGATTCGAGTGGCTTCGATGGAAAAGGAGGCACACTTGAGTGAGGTGTGTTTGACACATGAGGAGAGTGTGATTATGAAAAAGAAGCTAAGAACAAGGAAAATAAAGAAAAACCTTGAATTGATCATAATATGAAAATGTGCATGAATTATTTTAAAACGTATTTGGTTAGCCATCAAGGAAGAAACTAACCGCTCATTCGATTCTCGAATGAGAACTACATGTATTCCTTAAGGTGAAATGCATATTTTTTTTTTGTAAGGATACTTAATTGTCTAGTCGTGGCATAATTTGTAATTTTGCTTACACCAGTATTAATATATAAATACAATTGTTTTTATTGTCTTACAAATTTGGACGCGTTCTTAATGAGCGTAGCCTTAGAGACTTATCAGGGTTAATTGGAGCGCAAAGGTGGTATCAGCTGCGTGGGGATAGCTGAAGATTCAACACGTTTGGTTAGATCTTGAGTTTATTATTTTTCTTAGGTAATCAGATGTAGGGAATAAATATTAATGCTCGGATGTTTGAGTCATGGATTTATTTGGGGAATGATTAATGTAATTTTTCTTATGATTATTATTGTGGCTTGGGTTTATAATTGTGGACTACATTTGAGAGGAAGAATTTTGAGTAAGGTTATTAGTTTATTTATTGCCTCGTGATTGTACCATTTAATTTGTTTTTGTCGTGCCTCAGTTTTTGGACAATCTATTAATTTATGTTGTTTAAAAATCGAGGCGTGACAATTTGGTATCAGAGTATTTGGTTAGCATAGGCTGGGGTGGAGTCTAGGTGATCCTCGAAATGTGGATATGGGTGAGTAAGAGTGTAAATGTCAAGAGATAAAGTTAAAAGGGTGAACCTTGAACTTTTCACATTTGTTTCTTTTTATTCGTGAATCTCGTGATGAGATTCCTTTGACCTATGTATTCGGGGCAAGTCATAACTTATTTTAATGTCAATAGTGGGTGACATTATTCCGTATAGTTTCCTTGTAGCGGTTTGTTATCCTAAATCATTAGTTAACCCTTTTTGCGAATCTCGGGACGAGAATCCTTTTGAGTTGTATATATTATAGCACCCCATATTTTTAATACTTATTAAATTCTATAACATATCTTTGCGTGATTGTCTTTATGAATTTATGGGCATATGCTTGAGCTATTTGTTTGTCCATGTGATGTGTGGTTTGTTTCTTAAGGAGGATTAATAGAAATATATTATTGAATGATTTATTATTTGGAATCTAGTATTGTTTTATTCGGTAAGTTGTTGAATTATTATAGAATTAATTTGCTAGTTACCCACCCTACCTAATCTCGAGACAAGATTCTTTTGAGGTGTATATATTCTAACACTCGTACTTTTCATTGACCTTAATAATATTTTTGTACATAGTGCTCCAATTTATTATTTTTAATTTCTTGTTAAAATAATATAGGTATATGCATGTTGTGGCCTCGTGTGTATGCATGTATAGTGTTTTGCTTTGTTTCATCATCATCATCAAAGCCCATTCCCAAGATTTTCGGGGTCGGCTACATGAATTTTGGTTCTCCAAGCAATGCGATCTTCCCACATTTCCTCACCTAATCCAAGCTCAATGATATCGTCATTCACCGTCTTCATCCAAAATTTCAACGGTCGTCCCCTCCGTCTACACCCTCAATTAACTTGCCAATCTAAACATTTTCTAATTGGCGTCGTGCTTGGTCTCCTCCGCACATGACCAAACCAAGTTAAACGTCTTTCTCTAATTTTTTCCTCTATGGACGCTACACCTAAGTATCTTCTAATTCTTTCATTTATAATTTTATCCTTACGAGTTTTACCACACATCCACCTTAAAATACGCATTTCTGCTACTGCCATCCTATGCGTATGTTGTCCCGTAGTAGCCCAACATTCTGAACCGTATAGCATGGCTGGTCGAACAATGGTCTTATAGCATTTCCCTTTTAGCCTTGCAGGCATCCTTCTATCGCACAATACTCCTAACGCCATTCGCCATTTCAACCAACCAGCTTTAATCCTGTGGTCTACATCTGCTTCCAATAGCCCAATTCTTTTGAATTATAGACCCTAGGTATCGAAAAACCTCATACTCCGGGACCTCGACACCTTCGATCTCAATTGCATTACTTCTCCCTCTTGGTTCACACCCAAAGTTGCACACTAGATACTCCGTCTCGCTAAAGCCTCCTGCCACTTAACTAGTTTCTGACCTAAACATGCACTAGTCTCATCCATCAAGACAATATCATCTGCAAATAACATGCACCAAGGTACATCTTCTTGCAGATGTCTCATCAACTCATCCATGACCAAAGCAAAGAGATATGGACTAGTGTTTTGCTTTGTTTGATGTGAAATTTTTTATATGAGTATAAAATCCGAGTAATTTTTCATCTGAAAATATATTTTAAAATCTCATTTCGTTTGTCATGTCATTTTTAATATTCGCATGACTCTCTTACCTTCCGAATCTCGGGATGAGATTCGTTTATAAGGTGTGTATTTTGTAATATGCGCCAAATCACTTGCCAATATAATGTTACCATTTTAATCATTAATAATATTTATTTATTGGTAATACTTATTTATTGGTAGTATTTACAAATATTTAAGTACTTTTATGATATGAGTTTTGGGACCTAAATTTAGAATGGTAGTGGGTAAAAGAGGAGTGGTGGTTGTGTTTAGCTAAACCTACCCAATTAAAAATTCATTTGAAAGAAAACCTAGCCTCATTTTCTCTTTGGATACACACATAGAGGAAAAGAAAAACACAAGTAGAAGAAAAGGAAGCGAAGAGGAAAAAATTTCTTCAATTTTGGGATTTTCAAAAAAAAATGATGAGTAAAACTCTAATAATCTTGATTTTTATGTATTGTTTATTGAGTTGATTAAAAAATCTATTTGTCAAATAAATATTGCCATCATCCTATCTATCATCACGTTATGGAGACAACACCCCTTTTATGAAATATTGATGAAATCTTGTTTTACCATTGATGGAAACATCACCCCTTTAATGAAATATTGTTTTACCGTTTTATCTCATGTTCATGTACAGTGAATCCCATTTTACTACTTTATCCCATGTTCATTTACAGTGGATCACATGTTACTATTTTATTCCATGTTCATGTACAGTGGATCCCATGCACCTTACAAATTTTAAAAATTTACAATGGATTACACCTTAAAATTTTACTTCTCAACATTCCATCTTACCATCATTGTCAGATTTCACCTCATTCAAATGTATTAAATATTGTAAGAGAGAGAGAATACTTGTGTACTTGGATCATTCTCTATAATAAGTAGCTTCTTATACGAAATTTAGTTTTGTTTATTTAAACTAAATTATGGATGAGGTACAGTTCTTGATATGGCATCGTGATGATAATGTTCATTGATTTGAAAAAAAAAGGCGTTGTTGAAATATTCTTTGTTAAGCGTATTATCAAAATTTGAGTGTACGTATTGGAATAAATAATATGTTTGAAGTCATATTATATAAATATTCATATTTGGAAATTTAGCAAAAGACATTTATTAATTTATTTAAAGTGTGGAATTGGTGACTTTATGAGTTGGATGAAGCGCTACCAATACAAATTGGATGGATGATTTGATTTAGGGCTAGTTCAAATGCTAGGCCCAATGAAGTTTAATTTGGGCTTTGCATTCATACAACAAGGCATTTCAATAATTCCCTTAAATACCTCAAATTAATGAATATAGTTAAAGTGTTTCTATACCGTAGGTGTTCACATGTGGTGTGTTAGGTGTCACAACATTTGACCATTAATGGTTTAATTTATATTAGAGACATTATAGTTTGTCTTTTATTTAGATAATTTAATAATAATGAAATTATAATTTAATAGTGAGAATTAATTGATTTTTTTGTGCTATTTTCCACAACTCCAAAAAAAAAGTAAAAAAAGAGAACATTTTGTGTACAGACTTGCTTGTATACGTGCGATATAATTTTTAGTATGCAGACTTGCTTGTATATTGGTACGCCGTTCAATGTGAGTTCGGTAGTATGTCTAGTATTTAGGAAATACTTGTCAAGTATCGAACTTCGGGTGAGATGACATGACACTCAATGTGGCATCCACTTGGATCATGTACGATTTGAGTGGCTTCGATGGCAAGGGAGGCACATTTGAGTGAGGTGTGTTCGACACATGAGAAGAGTGTGATTGTGGTAAAGAAGCTAAGAATTAGGAAAATAAAGAAAACCTTGAATTGATCATAATATGAAAATGTGCATGAATTATTTTAACACGTATTTGGTTAGCCTTCAAGGAAGAAACTAACCGTTCATTCGATTCTCGAATGAGAACTACATGTATTCCTTAAGGTGAAATGCATATTTTTTTTTTGTAAGGATACTTAATTGTCTAGTTGTGACATAATTTGTAAGTTTGCTCACACCAATATTAATATATAAACCCAATTTTTTTTATTGTTTTAAAATTTTTGACGCGTTCGTAATGAACGTAGCCTCAGAGGCTTATCAGGGTTAATTGGAGAGCAAAGATGGTATCAGCTGTGTGGGGATAGCTGAAGATTCAACACGTTTGGTTAGATCTTGAGTTTATTGTTTTTCTTAGGTAATCAGATGTAGGGAATAGTTATTAATGCTCGGATGTTTGAGTCATGGATTTATTTGGGGAATGATTAATGTAATTTTTCTTATGATTTATATTGTGGCTTGGGTTTATAATTGTGGACTACATTTTGAGAGGAAGAATTTTGAGTAAGGGTATTAATTTATTTATTGCCTCGTGATTGTACCATTTAATTTGTTTTTGTCGTGCCTCAGTTTTTGGACAATCTATTAATTTATGTTGTTTAAAAATCGAGGCGTGACAATTTGGTATCAGAGTATTTAAATTTGGTTAGCATAGGCTGGGGTGGAGTCTAGGTGATCCTCGAAATGTAGATATGGGTGAGTAAGAGTGTAAATGTCAAGAGATAAAGTGAAAAGGGTAAACCTTGAACTTTTCACATTTGTTTCTTTTTATTCGTGAATCTCGTGATGAGATTCCTTTGACCTATGTATTCGGGGCAAGTCATAACTTATTTTAATGTCAGTAGTGGGTGACATTATTCCGTGTAGTTTCCTTGTAGCGGTTTGTTATCCTAAATATTTAGTTAACCCTTTTAGCGAATCTCGGGACGAGAATCCTTTTGAGTTGTATATATTATAGCACCCCATATTTTTAATACTTATTAAATTCTATAATATATCTTTGCGTGATTGTTTTTATGAATTTATGGGAATATGCTTGAGCTATTTGTTTGTCAATATGATGTGTGGTTTGTTTCTTAAGGAGGATTAATAGAAAATATATTATTGAATGATTTACTATTTGGAATCTAGTATTGTTTTATTCGGTAAGTTGTTGAATTATTATAGAATTAATTTGCTAGTTACCTTCCCTACCTAATCTCGAGACAAATTTCTTTTGAGGTGTATATATTCTAACACTCGTACTTTTCATTGACCTTAATAATATTTTTGTACATAGTACTCCAATTTATTATTTTTAATTTCTTGTTAAATTAATATATGTATATGTATGTTGTGGCCTCATGTGTATGCATCTATAGTGTTTTGCTTTGTTTGATGTGAAATATTTTATATGAGTATAAAATCTGAGTAATTTTTCATCTGAAAATATATTTTAAAATCTCATTTCGTTTGTCATGTCATTTTTAATATTCGCATGACTCTCTTACCTTCCGAATCTCGGGATGAGATTCGTTTAAGGTATGTATTTTGTAATACCCGCCAAATCACTTGCCAATATAATGTTACCATTTTAATCATTAATAATATTTATATATTGGTAGTATTTACAAATATTTAAGTACTTTTATGATATGAGTTTTGGGACCTAAATTTAGAATGGTAGTGGGTAAAAGAGGAGTGGTGGTTGTGTTTAGCTAAACCTAGTAAAACCCTAATTAAAAATTCATTTAAAAGAAAACCTAGCCTCATTTTCTCTTTGGATACACACCTAGAGGAAACGAAAAACACACGTAGAAGAAAAGGAAGCGAAGAGGAACACATTTCTTCAATTTTGGGATTTTCGAAAAAAAAATGATGAGTAAAACTCTAATAATCTTGATTTTTATGTATTGTTTATTGAGTTGATTATAAAATCTATTTGTCAAATAAATATTGCCATCATCCTATCTATCATCACGTTATGGAGACAACACCCCTTTTATGAAATATTGATAAAATCTTGTTTTACAGTTGATGGAAACATCACCCCTTTAATGAAATATTGTTTTACCATTTTATCTCATGTTCATGTACAGTGGATCCCATTTTGCTATTTTGTCCCATGTTCATTTACAGTGGATCGCATGTTACTGTTTTATTCCATGTTCATGTACAGTGGATCCCACCTTACAAATTTACTTCTTAAAAATTTTAAAAATTTACAGTGGATTCCATCTTAAAATTTTACTTCTCAACATTCCATCTAATTACCATCATTGTCAGATTTCACCTCATTCAAATGTATTAAATATTGTAAGAGAGAGAGAATACTTGTGTACTAGGTTCATTCTCTATAATAAGTAGCTTCTAATACGAAATTTAGTTTTGTTTATTTAAACTAAATTATGGATGAGGTACAGTTCTTGATATGGCATCGTGATGATAATGTTCATTGATTTGAAAAAAAATGCGTTGTTGAAATATTCTTTGTTAAGCGTATTATCAAAATTTCAGTGTACGTATTGGAATAAATAATATGTTTGAAGTCATATTATATAAATATTCATATTTTGAAATTTAGCGAAAGACATTTATGAATTTATTTAAAGTGTGGAATTGGTGACTTTATGAGTTGGATGAAGTGCTACCAATACAAATTGGATGGATGATTTGATTTAGGGCTAGTTTAAATGCTAGGCCCAATGAAGTTTAATTTGGGCTTTGCATTCATACAACAAGGCATTTCAATCATTCCCTTAAATACCTCAAATTAATGAATATAGTTAAAGTGTTTCTATACCGTAGGTGTTCACATGTAGTGTGTTAGGTGTCACAACATTTGACCATTAATGGTTTAATTTATATTAGAGACATTATAGTTTGTCTTTTATTTAGATAATTTAAAAATAATGAAACTATAATTTAATAGTGAGAATGAATTGATTTTTTTTTGTGCTATTTTCCACAACTCCAAAAAAAAAGTGAAAAAAAAGAACATTTTGTGTACATACTTGCTTGTCTACGTGTGATATAATTTTTAGTATGCAGACTTGCTTGTATATCGGTACGCCGTTCAATGTGAGTTCGGTAGTACATCTAGTATTTAGGAAATACTTGTCAAGTATCGAACTTCGGGTGAGATGATATGACACTCGATGTGGCATCCACTTGGATCATGTATGATTCGAGTGGCTTCGATGGCTAGGGAGGCACATTTGAGTGAGGTGTGCTCGACACATGAGGAGAGTGTGATTGTGGAAAAGAAGCTAAGAATTAGGAAAATAAAGAAAACCTTGAATTGATCATAATATGAAAATGTGCATGAATTATTTTAACACGTATTTGGTTAGCCTTCAAGGAAAAAACTAACCGTTCATTCGATTCTCGAATGAGAACTACATGTATTCCTTAAGGTGAAATGCATTTTTTTTTTGTAAGGATACTTAATTGTCTAGTTGTGGCATAATTTGTGATTTGCTCACACCAATATTAATATACTGACCCGAATTTTGTATACAAATTTGGGTGTGTTTTTAATGAGCATAGCTCCAGAGGCTTATCAGGGTTAATTGGTGCGCAAAGGTGGTATTAGCTGTGTGGCGATAGCTGAGGATTTGACACATTTTGTTAGATCTTGAGTTTATTGTTTTTCCTAGGTTATCAGATGTAAGGATTAGCTATTAATGCTCGGATGTTTGAGTCAGAGATTTATTTGGGGATTAGTTAATGTAATTATTTTTGTGATTTATATTGTGACTTGGGTTTATAATTGTGGGCCTCATCTTGAGAGGAAGAATTTTGAGTTAGGTTATTATTTTATTTGTTGCCTCATGGCTATACCATTTAATTTTTCCTGTCGTGCCTCGATTTTTGGACAATCTATTAATTTATGTTGTTTAAATATTGGGGTATGACAAATTTTCAAGCTCATCCAGGCACGAAAATCGTAGTACTATGAATTATCTAATAAACACAAATTGAATTACTTGAAAATGTTTTGAAATGGGCAAGTTAAGGTCATTTTACTAAAGTCGCGCAAATTTGTCTTGCAATGAAAACGGGATAGTGTTCCTGAATTTCGGACAACTTATGTGCTCGATCTATATAGATTCTCAAGCTCATAAAAAAACAAAAATTGTATTAATCTGAGTTATCTAATAAACACAGTTCGAATCAATTGAAAATGTTTTGAAATGAGCAAGTTATGAGCATTTTACTAAAGTCGCGCAAATCTGTCTCGCATTGAAAACGGGATAGTGTTTTCTGACTTTTGTCCAACTTATAAGCTTAATCAAGATCGATTATGAAACTCATCAAAATACAAAAATTGTAGTACTCTGAGTTGTCTGATAAACAAAACTTTAATCACAAAAAAATGTTATGAAATGAGCAAGTAATGGTCATTTTACTAAAGTTGCGCAAATTTGTCTTGCGATAAAAATGAGATAGTGTTCCTGAATTTTGGCCAATTTATGTGTTTGATCGAGACCGATTATCAAGTTGATCAAATACAAAAGTTGTAGTACTCTGAGTTATCTAATAAACACAACTTAAATCACTTGAAAATATTTTGAAATGAGTAAGTTATGGTCATTTTACTAAAGTCACGCAAATCTGATCGAAAAAATTTGCTGAAATTTCCCATTCGCCCGGAACTCTATGAGTTTTTGCGAAAACCTCGCATTGTTCCAGGCGAGATTTTTAAACTTTTTTTACCGTTCGCCCATATCAATGCGAGGTTTTTGCATTGTCTCGGGTGAAAAATAGTTTTTTTTTTATGATTTCTGAAATTTACTCTGTTTTGTGATTGAAAATATTTCTGAAGTTTCCATGAGATTACTTTGTTTTTCTGAATATTTTTGGAGAGGTTGTGATTTGAGGGAGAGGGAAGAGATTTTATAGGGGGAGAAAATAGATTGGTTTCGAATTTGTAAAAGATTTGAATGTGGGAGAGTGAAGAGATTCGAATGAGGAAGGAAGAAATCGTGTTTCGATTTGAATGGCGAAGAGAAGTATCAATAATATTTAATATCTGCAAAGACAATTAGTAGTCACCCCAACTTGATTCTATTCACATTTAAAATCAACATCTTCCCAGCATTATATAATTATACCTAAGTTATTAAAAGAAAATCATCCACCTAACACGTAATCAAATAGGAGATATATAAAATTTAAGCATCAACACTATTTAATTTTTGTTTCAATCAACGACTTGCTCGATATATATATATATATTCAATGCAAAATCACTGAAAAATAGAAATTTTTTACATTTTACTAATCATGAAAATAAGTAACATGAAATAAATTTTTGTATGCACGAGTGGACACTCTCGACTAGGTTGCATAAGATTGTTGTTATTCCAATGATCAATTTTGTCACTTTTTATAAACCAATGGAGGATATACATAATGCCTGTCCATACTACTGTTCAGGCTGCTATAAAAATCATATGGACAGTCAACATCTTACCATCAAAGTCACTTTCAATCCATGCTCAACCAAAGCAGACGTGATCAAGTTGACAACCGCCTTATAATTTGTTTCTTGTGATCACTACTGCTTATGATATGATAGAGATGGATTTCAAACTCTTCTTTTGCTTATAAAGTGACAAATGGTTTTGGACACAATACACCACATAACTCCATCAATAATTATGATAATGATTTAAACGACAAGATGTGAACCAATAATTACAATAAGATTAATAAAAGGATTTTCAAGAAAGCTTAGATCATTCCCAAATGCCAAGTCATATCAATGCCATGTATCAATGGTGACATGCGAAACTAAGAATTTGAATTGTTTAGGTTAAATGATTGAGCTATTTGCCACATGTTTGGTCGACAAGCCGCATTCCTCACCCATCCTGTGTGGTGTATGAAAAATGAGAATTCCTGATTATATATATTGTATACTATCCAACACAAAAGTATAAAATCGTACAAAGAGGACCATTCAAATAATAATCTTTAATTGGAATTTATGAAGGAAACGATAAGATGCATATATTGGGGAAATTTCTAGCAGATGCTTGAAGTTCACCTCCATCCACCTCATGCTATAGGTTAAGAAATCGCTATAAGTTAGGTTATATGTTAAATAGATTTTATGTATTCTTGCTTTGGCTTTCCCTTATTTTTTTTACAATAAATATATGCATTAATAATAACCTAATCTATTACATAATTTTTGTCCAGCAGTTGAAACCAATACATGTGATTCACAATTGAGTTCTCGAGGAATATATTTACAAACTCAATTTAGCAAAAATGAAAGAAGAACTTGAATACTGCATACTAATAGTCGCCACATCCATCGTATGTTTGCCTGTTGATCATTCACTCTGTCGTGCAAAAATAAATAATAAAGCACCGGAATCCCCTAAGATCATCCCTCATTGGCTACTCTAAGTGATGTAGTTGAAAGACATTGTTGAATAAGAGAGATTCAGTGCTCCGCAAATCCTAGTTGTCCAAAAAGATGAAAAAGAAAGGACCACTCGATTCTATCATATGCTATGGCCATATCAATTTTAATGGTCATCCAACCTTGCTTTTTCTTTCGACAATGCTTCATTTGAAAAAATGACTCGTGGGCAAGATTGACATTGTCTATGATAGACCGCCCTTTAAGATTGACTCGTGGACAAGACTGACTTGGCTTTGCCTATTAACAGACTTTAACTTTCTTTGTAATGCATAGATGAAAATAGAGAGATTATAAGAGACTAAGGTGTAGACGCGTTTTACGTGTGCAAATATTTAATATTTTTATTTTATTATAATAATTTAATAAAACAAATATACTAGAATTTCTATACAAAATAGTTATATAATTTAAGGGCTTGTGCATAGGTCATAAATAAATAAGGGACTTCAAATATATTATGTTAGGGGCTTAAATATAATTAATTAATGTTTGAGATAGGTTGATTTTGATTGTAAAAGTATGAAATGCGGAGCACAAAATTGAAAATTCAAAAGTTAGATGTAAGAGTTTTTTTTTTTTTTTTTAATTACAGATAATTGAAGGGCTTTAAATAAATTATAGATAAGGCCTAAGTATAATTAATGAATGTTTACCAGAGATTTGTTTTGATTGTAAATAGTTAAATTTGAGAGGGTGAAATGGTAAAAAAAAATGTAATAGTGTTTTTCATTCGAATAACATGAATGCCCTTGTTACATTTTCCCCACCTTTATTTTTTTTCTTGTAAATTGCATTAGTTTGAAAATTTGGAATGGAAAATCAGGACGAAGACACATTTTCACAATTCATAAGGGGAACCATTATTATATAGTTCAGAAATAATGTAACAGTATTGAGATTTTGTATAAAGAGAGCGAAAATACTTAACAAAATGAAACAGTGAATAATATAGTAAATATTGTACTCATTTTATGTTTATTTTCAACACGAACTCCGGCCAATTGAGTGCATGAAACTTCGACCATTTGAGCGCACAAAGCTCCGACCAATTGGGCGTACAAAGCTTCAACTAATTGAGCAATATGTAATTATTATATTTCACTTCGATCTAAAGACATTGGAGTACGAAGCTCGGCTCAGATAATTTTTCTATGCCTTTGTTTTCCAAACGCTTTATTCAAAAGAATTTAGAGGTAAATAATTCAAACAAAAGCTTATATTTTTTCTGAATTTTAATGTGACTATTTCCATGATATATCACATCTAGTGGATGTTGGCTCATAAGAAAACACAATTTCTATTGTGACGTTTCATGTATGGAATTCAAACATTTTTAAATCTCAAATCCCTCATCACACAAATCGCAGTATCACACGTGTTATAATTATGGCAGGGCCAGTCCGGGTAACCAGCTCGAAAATCCAAAATCGAAGCCCGGACTGAATATTTGAAAACATGAATTTTGAGGACCGAGTGAGGCCGGTTAACCAGGGTCCCGAGTACCTGAAATTTCGAGTTAGGCCGGTCCAGTCCGCTTTTTAGGCCATTTCAGCCCCATTTTGTCATTCTTCTCTCTTGCTCAAACACTATCAAAATCGGCCATTCTTAAAGATGTATCGCCATAGACGACGAGGGCTTGTTGTGCGTCTGTAGAAAAGAGATTGAGATCTCGTTCTTCTTCGTCCTCCTCTTCCAACTTTTCTTCAAGTTTCCTCTTTTTCAATTTCTTATCTGTTTGGCATAGATAATGAGAAGAGTGACTAATTTGAACAACAAATATGGTGTTGTGTTTTTAAAACAACAAATTTGGTAGAAAAGAGATAAGAGAGTGATTCATTTGAACAACAAATAAAAAAATTCTAGCTGGCCTAGGAAACCAGCCTGTGGGCAAAAATACATTTTTACCCTCTCTCTTTAAACACACATTCTAAAAAAGGTGTTTAAAGAGGGGGGCAAAAAAGTATTTTCACCCCCAGACAGTAAATCAGGCTGATTTTCCCAGATCAGCTAGAATTGTAATAGAGAAGATATAAGATGGTGATTCATTTTTCAAACAGTGATTCATTTGAACAACAAATATGATAGAAAAGAGATAAGAGAATGAGAGAAAGATAATACAATTGTGAGATAAAGATAAGACTATTGTCAGAGAGATGGGAAGAATTAAATATGATATTGTGTTGAGAAGCACAAGCTAGGGTTTTTTGAGAATTTTAAATAATAATGATGTTGCCAGAGAGATGGGGAGATTTAATTAGAGGTTATTAGGAGTGAAAAGCAAAGATAACTTTGGTTGGTGAAAGTGATACATAGGATCAAAATAAATTTTTTATTACTTACTTTATTGGTGAAAACAACTCTTGAAAGCAACTTAAAATTTGACTTTCTCTATTACCAAATATGTGGAATTCGAAAAGTTTTTTTTGTTCTTTACAACTCAGGCTGGTCTGGTTAATCGGTTGGTTATGGGAATTGGAATCAAGAACCGAACCAACAATTTCGGTAATGACCTATTCGGGCTGACCCGAATGGTCTGATTTTCGATTTGAAATGCCTATCCCTAGTTATAATAACAAGAGTCTCAATTTTGACTCATGTGGTGGTTGGTAGTACCATTAATGGTGGTGTTGATAATTGGGCAAATAATAGGCTGGTTTTCGTCATGTATACACCACTCACATAAGAAGAAAATCCAACCTACTAGAATAATCAGAAGAGAGATGCTCAATTCTAAGATATCAATCAACACCTCCTCGACTTCTTCTCTCGACATTGATTGTACCCAAAATTGTTTTCTAGGGCCGAGCTCCAACTCCCGTGGGCAAAATTGTCAAATTTCTCAAGGTCGGAAACCACGCCAAACACGTCAATGTTGGCTCACCTTATACCTTTTCACCATGCTCGAGTACCTTGCAGTTGATGACCTTGCTTATGGTTTCAAATTGATTTGTTTGTCATCAAACTATTAAAGTATTTTATTAAATAACACCCAAACTCATAGGCCTTTTCACAAAACCCAACCTCAATTATCTTGTGTGTTTTTTTTGTTGGAGCTCCCGTTTATTTGTATTGTTTATATTCTTCACTGATTTCTTTTAGATTCCAAAACCTTGTTGACAATTGGGCAAAAAGACCAAATAATTAAGAGAGATGAGGTGATTAGAATATTAAACATCAAAGTGGTTGTCACAGACCAACCTATCACTGAAATAATGAATTTTCTTGATGGTTTGGCAAATGAAATAAATAGAAAATAAAGATGAGTGGTAAGCTAGGTGGTGTTGACTTAGGTTCATTTGATGTGTATAGGTTTGTCCATGTTATTATCTACCGAGGTGTTGAATGCGGTATTGTATGTTTTTAATGTGGTTTGGGTTTTTCTAGGTGGAATTACTTTCTAACCGTGGTAAATTTAATTCATCAAATTACAATGAGGTGTCGGCATAATTGCTTACACCTAAATTCATATCTATTACAACCACTTTGCCGTCAGACATGAACTTTTTGACAAATATTGCTATTACATAGAAGGTAAACAATTAAGCACAAACATTGTTTGCTTTAATAGTTATTGCATTTGTGACAATGATCATTGTTTTTTGCCATGTCATCCCACTTAAATGGGCTTACTTAAAATAACTTTTGTGAAACCAAACAGATTTGATATGCAACACAAAATTAACTATATGTGTATTTTATACACCTAACATATAAATTTCATAAAATATTTATTTCATAAGTGTTATGTCACGTGTATTACACACCTCATAGAGAGTTGTTCTACTAACCAAGTGGTGCACTTTTTATGGGTGAATGAATTATATAAAATATGACAACTTTCGAACTCGAAGTGGTGACTAAGTAATCACCCCAACAATGGTGATTACTACAATGTCATTGCATGTCTAATACTTATTTTATAAATTACCTGAAGTGGTCTAAAACATCTACTACTTGTGAAACATAAATATTATTAATTATAATGTTACTTTAGAATATTTGCTACTACTTGTGAAACATATGCAGTATATTATGTTATAATTTATTTGATTTATTTACTGTATACATTTTCTTTGAAAATATGGTTTATGAACTGCAAATGATGGACAATCATATTTGTTTAATTGTCAGTGCTACTACCCAGAATTTATCAACAAGTCAGAACATTTTCTCAATACCGCCATTTAAGACACAAATTGTGTTTATTATAGTTAGACCTATTTTATTTATTGGAGGCCCTAGGAGAGGCTATCGTAATTATTGAAGGCTCTGAAAAAGAGCTCATATTCTATTATTAAATGACAACATTTATTTATCCAACATGCATTATACTTTTTGCATTTTCGGAAGAAACTTGCTTAATTTCAAAATATATACATCAACCTTAAAAAAATACCTAGACCCCCCCCCCCCCCCCACAAGACCGCCTAGACCGCCCAAACTGCCCAAAGCCCACCCAGCCATTAATCTAGATGGTTTTCTGCCTTCTAGCGCCTAGGCCAATTTTAGAACATTGACCACTATTGAAGATTACCATTTTTTGTACATTGCTAACGAAAATGATTAATGGGTTTGTCATTTAAAAACTACGAGGAACACACATTGTTGTTGTCAAAAAGTTTGGAAGAAAAAATAAATAAGGGAGAGAGTTTAAGTTAGATTCATTATCTAGGTGAGTTGCATGGAAGCTTGTGAGAATAAAATAGTCATGTCAATAAATAAAACAACAAAATAAAAGTCATGTCAACAAATAATTTCATTCTACATATTTCTTATTAAATATTTTAAAAAAATTGGTTTGGGACGGGTTGTGCGGGATTAAAAATCTTCATTAAAAATCTTCATTCCGATCTCATTCCACTCTAGATCGGGACGAGACGAGATTGGGATGAGATTGATTAATCCTAATAGGACCCAAAAATTTTGGGACATGATGGGATCGAGATGCCCACCCCTTGTTATAGGCGCTCACAAACTCAGTCCAAGGGAGGGGTTGAAAGAGGCTATCCAACACAAAGTATAAAATTGTACAAATAGGAGGACCATTCAAATAATCCAAACTATATAATTCCCCTTTTTCAAATGAACAGTGAAGATGTATATCTTCAACTCAAATTTTCTTTTCCATTTTGCCCTCCACTATTACTAATAATTACATGTGAAGCCACCATAGCAATGAACAGTGTCATGTGTATTTTTGTCTTTTAATTAAAAAATACTATTACATTTATATTACACTTGCTATCACAAATTCATATTATTTATAATCAAACTCAGTCTCTCTCAATATTCATTAATTACACCTAAACCCCTAACACAATATATTTGAAGTCATTCAATTATCTATAATTATAAATAGGCCCTTACAAATGAAAAACATTATTACAATTTTTTTACCCTTCCAAAGTTCAAAATCAACCCATGTAAATATTCAATAATTATACCTAAGCCCCTAATATAATTTATTTAAAACCTTTTAATTATCAAGGCTCTTACATCTAACTTTCAGATTCTCATTTTGCCCTCCACATTTCATACTTTTACACTCAAAATCAGTTTTCCTCAAATATTGATTATTTATTACCTATGCCTCTAACATAATTTATTTGAAACCCCTTATTTATTTATAAACTATACATATGCCCTTAAATTATATATAACTATTTTTTAGTAATCTTTAATTGAAA
Organism: Berberis thunbergii; assembly: GCA_003290165.1. Classification (NCBI taxonomy): domain Eukaryota; kingdom Viridiplantae; phylum Streptophyta; class Magnoliopsida; order Ranunculales; family Berberidaceae; genus Berberis; species Berberis thunbergii. The sequence goes on along the minus strand of QNQO01006502.1, from coordinate 2,617 downwards.
TTGATGAAGGAAAAGACAAAGATACGGTCATGGAATTATAATAATCATCATTATAATCAACCAAACTTGCTTAGAATTAAGAAACAGTACCATGATAGGTATTTGTCAATTAAAATTTCATAAATATTGCACTGGTAAATAAAGCATTGTATAAAAGTGCGATCTTGCTGATGGAAGGCTCATACATTTTCTTGTACAAAATTTTCAAGACTGCCCACCTCTTCACAATCAAGGGCACTCGTTGGTTACATATAGCCAACCAACTGTGATGATTTAGGCTTAGATTTACAAAATGGTAAATTTTAAATAAATTATGCTACCTCCCTCCCCTCGCTCGTTTCCTCGACCACTTCTTCGACATTTAGAATTTCTGTTTCAATAAGATAAGAATGCATACGTAACATTTCCATTTAACAATAAAACCACAGATTATCCAACACTGCTTCACCCAAACAATGACACGAAATACACCAAAACACCATCCACCACCCACCACCCACCACCTACCACCTCTAGATAGTTCTCGTGAAAATCATTTTACAAACATCGCGACGACTAGTAATAAAACTAAAGAACACAAAAAGCTCTTATTAAGCCTTTACAGAGAATATGTGCGTGAGCGAAGAGTAAGTCCCAGAAACAGCAAACACCATACCCAAACCCATAATCCCAACATCCAAACCAAAGTCTTTCCCCTTCAACTCCCCCTTGAAATGCCCTCAAATGGAACAAACAAGGCAACACAACCCAAGAATTGCAACACACACTACTCCCTACCAATGACAAGAAATCAGCAAAATTAGGCACAAAAAGAGCCACCAAGCTGACCCCCAGCACCACAATCCATCTCAACCAAACACAATACATCCCATCACAAACTCTCCTCTCCACCACTTCATAAACTGGGTTCATCATCAATGGAAATGTAAAGAACAAATTAATGCACAATTCCAATTTGGACTAAAATGCTAATCACTCCTTTGCCCAAATTTGTAGTAATAATATCTAGAGTTTGATCACCAAATGCCAAAGTAACCCAAAGCGCCAAATCCAGCATACATCAATGAAATGAACACCATTGACAACCCCAGAGTCTTTGCGAACTTCTCCTTGTTCCGGGTTTCGGCTTCTAATGGCAAAACATCCCAATTCCTTCAAAGGCATAAATTGCAACACCTAAACCATACAGAACAACAGAGAACCCTCCGAAGGCCTCAATAGCAGGCCTCTGCTTCATGAAAATGAGTACATCTTCGACCATGACAACCCCCATAGCTCCAAGATCAACAACATCAGCAAAAATACTCAAAGGGGCCAAATGGGTAAGTGTTGGAATCGAATTCAACCCAACTGAAATGGAAAGCACCCCCAAATGTAAGAGTTTTGGGCTTAAACCTAAAATGGTCGAACTCCCAAAATTTCTTGGAGAGGATGAATTGAACACATAAGCTAATGTGTTGGCAATGAAGATGAGATAACTTACGCAAAACCCTGCTTGGGAGAGCACGATCATGACGTCGACTGCAAACCGGCCAACAGGGCCACACACGGAGAAGCCCAAATCGCCAAAAGAATCGATCTTGGAGAAGGATTGATGGGACTCGAGCTTCCTGCGAGTGTAGATGAGCAGCATCATGCAGTGGTAGGTGAGGATGGCGACGATGAAGATCATGGTGACTCCAGAGACCCAACCTGTTCGCTTGAAAGTGTAGGGAAGGCCGAGCACTCCTGCCCCAACTACGGCGATGAAGACGTTGGCGAAGGTCTTGAGTTGGGAAGAGAGGGGTGGTTGGGTGGTGGAGATCAGTGGGGTGTCCTCCCTTGGTAGAGAGTATGAGGAAGAACTCGCTTCGTGCTCGAAGACCATGGTTTTGGTTGATTAAATTGAAGAGTTTTAGAGGGAGATTAGAGATATTAAAGAGATTGGGGTTGTATCAATTTGTGCAAAGAGAGATAGATGGGGTTGAATCAACTTGTGTATGAGAGATTGAAACAAGAGAAATGGAGATTAATTGGTTGGTATTCTCCGTTTTAATGTTGCAAAACAGAGCAGAAGAGAGGAGAGGAGAGGAGAGGATAGAAAGGAAGATGAAATGGCAGCGTTGGGGTTGGGTTGGAAGAGAAGATTGATTTAAAAGGAGTTTGCTTTGTTGAACTTTCACGAGAGTAGTAGAATGTGTTGAGATGATATATATATGAGTTATTCTATGTGTCGAGGGAAAGGGCGAGGAAACCAGCGAGGTAAACGAGGTGGCGGGGGGTGAACCGTTCATTCCCTCGAGATGCGCGCGCGGAAAACATCTCGCGGGGGGTGAACGGTTCACCCCCCGCCACCTCGTTTACCTCGCTGGTTTCCTCGCTCTTTCCCTCGACATTTAGAATTTCCCTATATATATATAGAGCAGTTTTACATGGCGAGGAAACGAGCGAGGAAATGAGCGAGGGGAGGGATGTGGCGGGGTGGGAGTCGTTCATTTCGTTCGGTATGCGTGTGTAAAAAGTCAACGCACGTATAGATGAACGACTCTCACTCTGCCACCTCACTTCCTCGCCCACTTCCTCGGCATTTAGAATTTCTGATATATATATATTAGATGTTCTTTCGACCTGACTGTTT